>JAXGGA010004761.1:47500-84762 GCA_038373865.1 Uloborus plumipes
GGGGGGGGGGGGGGGGGGGGGGGGGGGGGGGGGGGGGGGGGGGGGGGGGGGGGGGGGGGGGGGGGGGGGGGGGGGGGGGGGGGGGGGGGGGGGGGGGGGGGGGGGGGGGGGGGGGGGGGGGGGGGGGGGGGGGGGGGGGGGGGGGGGGGGGGGGGGGGGGGGGGGGGGGGGGGGGGGGGGGGGGGGGGGGGGGGGGGGGGGGGGGGGGGGGGGGGGGGGGGGGGGGGGGGGGGGGGGGGGGGGGGGGGGGGGGGGGGGGGGGGGGGGGGGGGGGGGGGGGGGGGGGGGGGGGGGGGGGGGGGGGGGGGGGGGGGGGGGGGGGGGGGGGGGGGGGGGGGGGGGGGGGGGGGGGGGGGGGGGGGGGGGGGGGGGGGGGGGGGGGGGGGGGGGGGGGGGGGGGGGGGGGGGGGGGGGGGGGGGGGGGGGGGGGGGGGGGGGGGGGGGGGGGGGGGGGGGGGGGGGGGGGGGGGGGGGGGGGGGGGGGGGGGGGGGGGGGGGTGGGGGGGGGGGGGGGGGGGGGGGGGGGGGGGGGGGGGGGGGGGGGGGGGGGGGGGGGGGGGGGGGGGGGGGGGGGGGGGGGGGGGGGGGGGGGGGGGGGGGGGGGGGGGGGGGGGGGGGGGGGGGGGGGGGGGGGGGGGGGGGGGGGGGGGGGGGGGGGGGGGGGGGGGGGGGGGGGGGGGGGGGGGGGGGGGGGGGGGGGGGGGGGGGGGGGGGGGGGGGGGGGGGGGGGGGGGGGGGGGGGGGGGGGGGGGGGGGGGGGGGGGGGGGGGGGGGGGGGGGGGGGGGGGGGGGGGGGGGGGGGGGGGGGGGGGGGGGGGGGGGGGGGGGGGGGGGGGGGGGGGGGGGGGGGGGGGGGGTGGGGGGGGGGGGGGGGGGGGGGGGGGGGGGGGGGGGGGGGGGGGGGGGGGGGGGGGGGGGGGGGGGGGGGGGGGGGGGGGGGGGGGGGGGGGGGGGGGGGGGGGGGGGGGGGGGGGGGGGGGGGGGGGGGGGGGGGGGGGGGGGGGGGGGGGGGGGGGGGGGGGGGGGGGGGGGGGGGGGGGGGGGGGGGGGGGGGGGGGGTGGGGGGGGGGGGGGGGGGGGGGGGGGGGGGGGGGGGGGGGGGGGGGGGGGGGGGGGGGGGGGGGGGGGGGGGGGGGGGGGGGGGGGGGGGGGGGGGGGGGGGGGGGGGGGGGGGGGGGGGGTGGGGGGGGGGGGGGGGGGGGGGGGTGGGGGGGGGGGGGGGGGGGGGGGGGGGGGGGGGGGGGGGGGGGGGGGGGGGGGGGGGGGGGGGGGGGGGGGGGGGTGGGGGGGGGGGGGGGGGGGGGGGGGGGGGGGGGGGGGGGGGGGGGGGGGGGGGGGGGGGGGGGGGGGGGGGGGGGGGGGGGGGGGGGGGGGGGGGGGGGGGGGGGGGGGGGGGGGGGGGGGGGGGGGGGGGGGGGGGGGGGGGGGGGGGGGGGGGGGGGGGGGGGGGGGGGGGGGGGGGGGGGGGGGGGGGGGGGGGGGGGGGGGGGGGGGGGGGGGGGGGGGGGTGGGGGGGGGGGGGGGGGGGGGGGGGGGGGGGGGGGGGGGGGGGGGGGGGGGGGGGGGGGGGGGGGGGGGGGGGGGGGGGGGGGGGGGGGGGGGGGGGGGGGGGGGGGGGGGGGGGGGGGGGGGGGGGGGGGGGGGGGGGGGGGGGGGGGGGGGGGGGGGGGGGGGGGGGGGGGGGGGGGGGGGGGGGGGGGGGGGGGGGGGGGGGGGGGGGGGGGGGGGGGGGGGGGGGGGGGGGGGGGGGGGGGGGGGGGGGGGGGGGGGGGGGGTGGGGGGGGGGGGGGGGGGGGGGGGGGGGGGGGGGGGGGGGGGGGGGGGGGGGGGGGGGGGGGGGGGGGGGGGGGGGGGGGGGGGGGGGGGGGGGGGGGGGGGGGGGGGGGGGGGGGGGGGGGGGGGGGGGGGGGGGGGGGGGGGGGGGGGGGGGGGGGGGGGGGGGGGGGGGGGGGGGGGTGGGGGGGGGGGGGGGGGGGGGGGGGGGGGGGGGGGGGGGGGGGGGGGGGGGGGGGGGGGGGGGGGGGGGGGGGGGGGGGGGGGGGGGGGGGGGGGGGTGGGGGGGGGGGGGGGGGGGGGGGGGGGGGGGGGGGGGGGGGGGGGGGGGGGGGGGGGGGGGGGGGGGGGGGGGGGGGGGGGGGGGGGGGGGGGGGGGGGGGGGGGGGGGGGGGGGGGGGGGGGGGGGGGGGGGGGGGGGGGGGGGGGGGGGGGGGGGGGGGGGGGGGGGGGGGGGGGGGGGGGGGGGGGGGGGGGGGGGGGGGGGGGGGGGGGGGGGGGGGGGGGGGGGGGGGGGGGGGGGGGGGGGGGGGGGGGGGGGGGGGGGGGGGGGGGGGGGGGGGGGGGGGGGGGGGGGGGGGGGGGGGGGGGGGGGGGGGGGGGGGGGGGGGGGGGGGGGGGGGGGGGGGGGGGGGGGGGGGGGGGGGGGGGGGGGGGGGGGGGGGGGGGGGGGGGGGGGGGGGGGGGGGGGGGGGGGGGGGGGGGGGGGGGGGGGGGGGGGGGGGGTGGGGGGGGGGGGGGGGGGGGGGGGGGGGGGGGGGGGGGGGGGGGGGGGGGGGGGGGGGGGGGGGGGGGGGGGGTGGGGGGGGGGGGGGGGGGGGGGGGGGGGGGGGGGGGGGGGGGGGGGGGGGGGGGGGGGGGGGGGGGGGGGGGGGGGGGGGGGGGGGGGGGGGGGGGGGGGGGGGGGGGGGGGGGGGGGGGGGGGGGGGGGGGGGGTGGGGGGGGGGGGGGGGGGGGGGGGGGGGGGGGGGGGGGGGGGGGGGGGGGGGGGGGGGGGGGGGGGGGGGGGGGGGGGGGGGGGGGGGGGGGGGGGGGGGGGGGGGGGGGGGGGGGGGGGGGGGGGGGGGGGGGGGGGGGGGGGGGGGGGGGGGGGGGGGGGGGGGGGGGGGGGGGGGGGGGGGGGGGGGGGGGGGGGGGGGGGGGGGGGGGGGGGGGGGGGGGGGGGGGGGGGGGGGGGGGGGGGGGGGGGGGGGGGGGGGGGGGGGGGGGGGGGGGGGGGGGGGGGGGGGGGGGGGGGGGGGGGGGGGGGGGGTGGGGGGGGGGGGGGGGGGGGTGGGGGGGGGGGGGGGGGGGGGGGGGGGGGGGGGGGGGGGGGGGGGGGGGGGGGGGGGGGGGGGGGGGGGGGGGGGGGGGGGGGGGGGGGGGGGGGGGGGGGGGGGGGGGGGGGGGGGGGGGGGGGGGGGGGGGGGGGGGGGGGGGGGGGGGGGGGGGGGGGGGGGGGGGGGGGGGGGGGGGGGGGGGGGGGGGGGGGGGGGGGGGGGTGGGGGGGGGGGGGGGGGGGGGGGGGGGGGGGGGGGGGGGGGGGGGGGGGGGGGGGGGGGGGGGGGGGGGGGGGGGGGGGGGGGGGGGGGGGGGGGGGGGGGGGGGGGGGGGGGGGGGGGGGGGGGGGGGGGGGGGGGGGGGGGGGGGGGGGGGGGGGGGGGGGGGGGGGGGGGGGGGGGGGGGGGGGGGGGGGGGGGGGGGGGGGGGGGGGGGGGGGGGGGGGGGGGGGGGGGGGGGGGGGGGGGGGGGGGGGGGGGGGGGGGGGGGGGGGTGGGGGGGGGGGGGGGGGGGGGGGGGGGGGGGGGGGGGGGGGGGGGGGGGGGGGGGGGGGGGGGGGGGGGGGGGGGGGGGGGGGGGGGGGGGGGGGGGGGGGGGGGGGGGGGGGGGGGGGGGGGGGGGGGGGGGGGGGGGGGGGGGGGGGGGGGGGGGGGGGGGGGGGGGGGGGGGGGGGGGGGGGGGGGGGGGGGGGGGGGGGGGGGGGGGGGGGGGGGGGGGGGGGGGGGGTGGGGGGGGGGGGGGGGGGGGGGGGGGGGGGGGGGGGGGGGGGGGGGGGGGGGGGGGGGGGGGGGGGGGGGGGGGGGGGGGGGGGGGGGGGGGGGGGGGTGGGGGGGGGGGGGGGGGGGGGGGGGGGGGGGGGGGGGGGGGGGGGGGGGGGGGGGGGGGGGGGGGGGGGGGGGGGGGGGGGGGGGGGGGGGGGGGGGGGGGGGGGGGGGGGGGGGGGGGGGGGGGGGGGGGGGGGGGGGGGGGGGGGGGGGGGGGGGGGGGGGGGGGGGGGGGGGGGGGGGGGGGGGGGGGGGGGGGGGGGGGGGGGGGGGGGGGGGGGGGGGGGGGGGGGGGGGGGGGGGGGGGGGGGGGGGGGGGGGGGGGGGGGGGGGGGGGGGGGGGGGGGGGGGGGGGGGGGGGGGGGGGGGGGGGGGGGGGGGGGGGGGGGGGGGGGGGGGGGGGGGGGGGGGGGGGGGGGGGGGGGGGGGGGGGGGGGGGGGGGGGGGGGGGGGGGGGGGGGGGGGGGGGGGGGGGGGGGGGGGGGGGGGGGGGGGGGGGGGGGGGGGGGGGGGGGGGGGGGGGGGGGGGGGGGGGGGGGGGGGGGGGGGGGGGGGGGGGGGGGGGGTGGGGGGGGGGGGGGGGGGGGGGGGGGGGGGGGGGGGGGGGGGGGGGGGGGGGGGGGGGGGGGGGGGGGGGGGGGTGGGGGGGGGGGGGGGGGGGGGGGGGGGGGGGGGGGGGGGGGGGGGGGGGGGGGGGGGGGGGGGGGGGGGGGGGGGGGGGGGGGGGGGGGGGGGGGGGGGGGGGGGGGGGGGGGGGGGGGGGGGGGGGGGGGGGGGGGGGGGGGGGGGGGGGGGGGGGGGGGGGGGGGGGGGGGGGGGGGGGGGGGGGGGGGGGGGGGGGGGGGGGGGGGGGGGGGGGGGGGGGGGGGGGGGGGGGGGGGGGGGGGGGGGGGGGGGGGGGGGGGGGGGGGGGGGGGGGGGGGGGGGGGGGGGGGGGGGGGGGGGGGGGGGGGGGGGGGGGGGGGGGGGGGGGGGGGGGGGGGGGGGGGGGGGGGGGGGGGGGGGGGGGGGGGGGGGGGTGGGGGGGGGGGGGGGGGGGGGGGGGGGGGGGGGGGGGGGGGGGGGGGGGGGGGGGGGGGGGGGGGGGGGGGGGGGGGGGGGGGGGGGGGGGGGGGGGGGGGGGGGGGGGGGGGGGGGGGGGGGGGGGGGGGGGGGGGGGGGGGGGGGGGGGGGGGGGGGGGGGGGTGGGGGGGGGGGGGGGGGGGGGGGGGGGGGGGGGGGGGGGGGGGGGGGGGGGGGGGGGGGGGGGGGGGGGGGGGGGGGGGGGGGGGGGGGGGGGGGGGGGGGGGGGGGGGGGGGGGGGGGGGGGGGGGGGGGGGGGGGGGGGGGGGGGGGGGGGGGGGGGGGGGGGGGGGGGGGGGGGGGGGGGGGGGGGGGGGGGGGGGGGGGGGGGGGGGGGGGGGGGGGGGGGGGGGGGGGGGGGGGGGGGGGGGGGGGGGGGGGGGGGGGGGGGGGGGTGGGGGGGGGGGGGGGGGGGGGGGGGGGGGGGGGGGGGGGGGGGGGGGGGGGGGGGGGGGGGGGGGGGGGGGGGGGGGGGGGGGGGGGGGGGGGGGGGGGGGGGGGGGGGGGGGGGGGGGGGGGGGGGGGGGGGGGGGGGGGGGGGGGGGGGGGGGGGGGGGGGGGGGGGGGGGGGGGGGGGGGGGGGGGGGGGGGGGGGGGGGGGGGGGGGGGGGGGGGGGGGGGGGGGGGGGGGGGGGGGGGGGGGGGGGGGGGGGGGGGGGGGGGGGGGGGGGGGGGGGTGGGGGGGGGGGGGGGGGGGGGGGGGGGGGGGGGGGGGGGGGGGGGGGGGGGGGGGGGGGGGGGGGGGGGGGGGGGGGGGGGGGGGGGGGGGGGGGGGGGGGGGGGGGGGGGGGGGGGGGGGGGGGGGGGGGGGGGGGGGGGGGGGGGGGGGGGGGGGGGGGGGGGGGGGGGGGGGGGGGGGGGGGGGGGGGGGGGGGGGGGGGGGGGGGGGGGGGGGGGGGGGGGGGGGGGGGGGGGGGGGGGGGGGGTGGGGGGGGGGGGGGGGGGGGGGGGGGGGGGGGGGGGGGGGGGGGGGGGGGGGGGGGGGGGGGGGGGGGGGGGGGGGGGGGGGGGGGGGGGGGGGGGGGGGGGGGGGGGGGGGGGGGGGGGGGGGGGGGGGGGGGGGGGGGGGGGGGGGGGGGGGGGGGGGGGGGGGGGGGGGGGGGGGGGGGGGGGGGGGGGGGGGGGGGGGGGGGGGGGGGGGGGGGGGGGGGGGGGGGGGGGGGGGGGGGGGGGGGGGGGGGGGGGGGGGGGGGGGGGGGGGGGGGGGGGGGGGGGGGGGGGGGGGGGGGGGGGGGGGGGGGGGGGGGGGGGGGGGGGGGGGGGTGGGGGGGGGGGGGGGGGGGGGGGGGGGGGGGGGGGGGGGGGGGGGGGGGGGGGGGGGGGGGGGGGGGGGGGGGGGGGGGGGGGGGGGGGGGGGGGGGGGGGGGGGGGGGGGGGGGGGGGGGGGGGGGGGGGGGGGGGGGGGGTGGGGGGGGGGGGGGGGGGGGGGGGGGGGGGGGGGGGGGGGGGGGGGGGGGGGGGGGGGGGGGGGGGGGGGGGGGGGGGGGGGGGGGGGGGGGGGGGGGGGGGGGGGGGGGGGGGGGGGGGGGGGGGGGGGGGGGGGGGGGGGGGGGGGGGGGGGGGGGGGGGGGGGGGGGGGGGGGGGGGGGGGGGGGGGGGGGGGGGGGGGGGGGGGGGGGGGGGGGGGGGGGGGGGGGGGGGGGGGGGGGGGGGGGGGGGGGGGGGGGGGGGGGGGTGGGGGGGGGGGGGGGGGGGGGGGGGGGGGGGGGGGGGGGGGGGGGGGGGGGGGGGGGGGGGGGGGGGGGGGGGGGGGGGGGGGGGGGGGGGGGGGGGGGGGGGGGGGGGGGGGGGGGGGGGGGGGGGGGGGGGGGGGGGGGGGGGGGGGGGGGGGGGGGGGGGGGGGGGGGGGGGGGGGGGGGGGGGGGGGGGGGGGGGGGGGGGGGGGGGGGGGGGGGGGGGGGGGGGGGGGGGGGGGGGGGGGGGGGGGGGGGGGGGGGGGGGGGGGGGGGGGGGGGGGGGGGGGGGGGGGGGGGGGGGGGGGGGGGGGGGGGGGGGGGGGGGGGGGGGGGGGGGGGGGGGGGGGGGGGGGGGGGGGGGGGGGGGGGGGTGGGGGGGGGGGGGGGGGGGGGGGGGGGGGGGGGGGGGGGGGGGGGGGGGGGGGGGGGGGGGGGGGGGGGGGGGGGGGGGGGGGGGGGGGGGGGGGGGGGGGGGGGGGGGGGGGGGGGGGGGGGGGGGGGGGGGGGGGGGGGGGGGGGGGGGGGGGGGGGGGGGGGGGGGGGGGGGGGGGGGGGGGGGGGGGGGGGGGGGGGGGGGGGGGGGGGGGGGGGGGGGGGGGGGGGGGGGGGGGGGGGGGGGGGGGGGGGGGGGGGGGGGGGGGGGGGGGGGGGGGGGGGGGGGGGGGGGGGGGGGGGGGGGGGGGGGGGGGGGGGGGGGGGGGGGGGGGGGGGGGGGGGGGGGGGGGGGGGGGGGGGGGGGGGGGGGGGGGGGGGGGGGGGGGGGGGGGGGGGGGGGGGGGGGGGGGGGGGGGGGGGGGGGGGGGGGGGGGGGGGGGGGGGGGGGGGGGGGGGGGGGGGGGGGGGGGGGGGGGGGGGGGGGGGGGGGGGGGGGTGGGGGGGGGGGGGGGGGGGGGGGGGGGGGGGGGGGGGGGGGGGGGGGGGGGGGGGGGGGGGGGGGGGGGGGGGGGGGGGGGGGGGGGGGGGGGGGGGGGGGGGGGGGGGGGGGGGGGGGGGGGGGGGGGGGGGGGGGGGGGGGGGGGGGGGGGGGGGGGGGGGGGGGGGGGGGGGGGGGGGGGGGGGGGGGGGGGGGGGGGGGGGGGGGGGGGGGGGGGGGGGGGGGGGGGGGGGGGGGGGGGGGGGGGGGGGGGGGGGGGGGGGGGGGGGGGGGGGGGGGGGGGGGGGGGGGGGGGGGGGGGGGGGGGGGGGGGGGGGGGGGGGGGGGGGGGGGGGGGGGGGGGGGGGGGGGGGGGGGGGGGGGGGGGGGGGGGGGGGGGGGGGGGGGGGGGGGGGGGGGGGGGGGGGGGGGGGGGGGGGGGGGGGGGGGGGGGGGGGGGGGGGGGGGGGGTGGGGGGGGGGGGGGGGGGGGGGGGGGGGGGGGGGGGGGGGGGGGGGGGGGGGGGGGGGGGGGGGGGGGGGGGGGGGGGGGGGGGGGGGGGGGGGGGGGGGGGGGGGGGGGGGGGGGGGGGGGGGGGGGGGGGGGGGGGGGGGGGGGGGGGGTGGGGGGGGGGGGGGGGGGGGGGGGGGGGGGGGGGGGGGGGGGGGGGGGGGGGGGGGGGGGGGGGGGGGGGGGGGGGGGGGGGGGGGGGGGGGGGGGGGGGGGGGGGGGGGGGGGGGGGGGGGGGGGGGGGGGGGGGGGGGGGGGGGGGGGGGGGGGGGGGGGGGGGGGGGGGGGGGGGGGGGGGGGGGGGGGGGGGGGGGGGGGGGGGGGGGGGGGGGGGGGGGGGGGGGGGGGGGGGGGGGGGGGGGGGGGGGGGGGGGGGGGGGGGGGGGGGGGGGGGGGGGGGGGGGTGGGGGGGGGGGGGGGGGGGGGGGGGGGGGGGGGGGGGGGGGGGGGGGGGGGGGGGGGGGGGGGGGGGGGGGGGGGGGGGGGGGGGGGGGGGGGGGGGGGGGGGGGGGGGGGGGGGGGGGGGGGGGGGGGGGGGGGGGGGGGGGGGGGGGGGGGGGGGGGGGGGGGGGGGGGGGGGGGGGGGGGGGGGGGGGGGGGGGGGGGGGGGGTGGGGGGGGGGGGGGGGGGGGGGGGGGGGGGGGGGGGGGGGGGGGGGGGGGGGGGGGGGGGGGGGGGGGGGGGGGGGGGGGGGGGGGGGGGGGGGGGGGGGGGGGGGGGGGGGGGGGGGGGGGGGGGGGGGGGGGGGGGGGGGGGGGGGGGGGGGGGGGGGGGGGGGGGGGGGGGGGGGGGGGGGGGGGGGGGGGGGGGGGGGGGGGGGGGGGGGGGGGGGGGGGGGGGGGGGGGGGGGGGGGGGGGGGGGGGGGGGGGGGGGGGGGGGGGGGGGGGGGGGGGGGGGGGGGGGGGGGGGGGGGGGGGGGGGGGGGGGGGGGGGGGGGGGGGGGGGGGGGGGGGGGGGGGGGGGGGGGGGGGGGGGGGGGGGGGGGGGGGGGGGGGGGGGGGGGGGGGGGGGGGGGGGGGGGGTGGGGGGGGGGGGGGGGGGGGGGGGGGGGGGGGGGGGGGGGGGGGGGGGGGGGGGGGGGGGGGGGGGGGGGGGGGGGGGGGGGGGGGGGGGGGGGGGGGGGGGGGGGGGGGGGGGGGGGGGGGGGGGGGGGGGGGGGGGGGGGGGGGGGGGGGTGGGGGGGGGGGGGGGGGGGGGGGGGGGGGGGGGTGGGGGGGGGGGGGGGGGGGGGGGGGGGGGGGGGGGGGGGGGGGGGGGGGGGGGGGGGGGGGGGGGGGGGGGGGGGGGGGGGGGGGGGGGGGGGGGGGGGGGGGGGGGGGGGGGGGGGGGGGGGGGGGGGGGGGGGGGGGGGGGGGGGGGGGGGGGGGGGGGGGGGGGGGGGGGGGGGGGGGGGGGGGGGGGGGGGGGGGGGGGGGGGGGGGGGGGGGGGGGGGGGGGGGGGGGGGGGGGGGGGGGGGGGGGGGGGGGGGGGGGGGGGGGGGGGGGGGGGGGGGGGGGGGGGGGGGGGGGGGGGGGGGGGGGGGGGGGGGGGGGGGGGGGGGGGGGGGGGGGGGGGGGGGGGGGGGGGGGGGGGGGGGGGGGGGGGGGGGGGGGGGGGGGGGGGGGGGGGGGGGGGGGGGGGGGGGGGGGGGGGGGGGGGGGGGGGGGGGGGGGGGGGGGGGGGGGGGGGGGGGGGGGGGGGGGGGGGGGGGGGGGGGGGGGGGGGGGGGGGGGGGGGGGGGGGGGGGGGGGGGGGGGGGGGGGGGGGGGGGGGGGGGGGGGGGGGGGGGGGGGGGGGGGGGGGGGGGGGGGGGGGGGGGGGGGGGGGGGGGGGGGGGGGGGGGGGGGGGGGGGGGGGGGGGGGGGGGGGGGGGGGGGGGGGGGGGGGGGGGGGGGGGGGGGGGGGGGGGGGGGGGGGGGGGGGGGGGGGGGGGGGGGGGGGGGGGGGGGGGGGGGGGGGGGGGGGGGGGGGGGGGGGGGGGGGGGGGGGGGGGGTGGGGGGGGGGGGGGGGGGGGGGGGGGGGGGGGGGGGGGGGGGGGGGGGGGGGGGGGGGGGGGGGGGGGGGGGGGGGGGGGGGGGGGGGGGGGGGGGGGGGGGGGGGGGGGGGGGGGGGGGGGGGGGGGGGGGGGGGGGGGGGGGGGGGGGGGGGGGGGGGGGGGGGGGGGGGGGGGGGGGGGGGGGGGGGGGGGGGGGGGGGGGGGGGGGGGGGGGGGGGGGGGGGGGGGGGGGGGGGGGGTGGGGGGGGGGGGGGGGGGGGGGGGGGGGGGGGGGGGGGGGGGGGGGGGGGGGGGGGGGGGGGGGGGGGGGGGGGGGGGGGGGGGGGGGGGGGGGGGGGGGGGGGGGGGGGGGGGGGGGGGGGGGGGGGGGGGGGGGGGGGGGGGGGGGGGGGGGGGGGGGGGGGGGGGGGGGGGGGGGGGGGGGGGGGGGGGGGGGGGGGGGGGGGGGGGGGGGGGGGGGGGGGGGGGGGGGGGGGGGGGGGGGGGGGGGGGGGGGGGGGGGGGGGGGGGGGGGGGGGGGGGGGGGGGGGGGGGGGGGGGGGGGGGGGGGGGGGGGGGGGGGGGGGGGGGTGGGGGGGGGGGGGGGGGGGGGGGGGGGGGGGGGGGGGGGGGGGGGGGGGGGGGGGGGGGGGGGGGGGGGGGGGGGGGGGGGGGGGGGGGTGGGGGGGGGGGGGGGGGGGGGGGGGGGGGGGGGGGGGGGGGGGGGGGGGGGTGGGGGGGGGGGGGGGGGGGGGGGGGGGGGGGGGGGGGGGGGGGGGGGGGGGGGGGGGGGGGGGGGGGGGGGGGGGGGGGGGGGGGGGGGGGGGGGGGGGGGGGGGGGGGGGGGGGGGGGGGGGGGGGGGGGGGGGGGGTGGGGGGGGGGGGGGGGGGGGGGGGGGGGGGGGGGGGGGGGGGGGGGGGGGGGGGGGGGGGGGGGGGGGGGGGGGGGGGGGGGGGGGGGGGGGGGGGGGGGGGGGGGGGGGGGGGGGGGGGGGGGGGGGGGGGGGGTGGGGGGGGGGGGGGGGGGGGGGGGGGGGGGGGGGGGGGGGGGGTGGGGGGGGGGGGGGGGGGGGTGGGGGGGGGGGGGGGGGGGGGGGGGGGGGGGGGGGGGGTGGGGGGGGGGGGGGGGGGGGGGGGGGGGGGGGGGGGGGGGGGGGGGGGGGGGGGGGGGGGGGTGGGGGGGGGGGGGGGGGGGGGGGTCTTAGTATACTGAATATATCTCTGAACAATTTTTCCAAACGCGGAAGCAGAGGGAAAGATTTATTGGTAACATTACTGAGTAATTCGTCTTCTAATCGCATTACGGAATTTCTAAGATTAACTCTACCAGACGGATCAGATTATTAGATTTGTACTTCTATTCCATGGATAGATATGTGAAAGCTGGTAACTTGGTTTTCTTCTAATTTGATATATCGCGATATTGGTTGAGGCACGTTTAAGTAATAGCATTAGCATATTAGTAACAATACTATTTCTGTACAAGTTGCATCAATTAGGTATGTTAAACTACAGTTTTGATTCGCAGAGTAATTTATTTTAGTTGTTCAGTATTTCATACAGTTTAACGCTCGCAATCTTTTATAAAATATTTGATATTTTTTCTAATAAAAAGATAATTACTAATAAAAATATTCCCTAGCAGCATCATCTCATCGGCAGATGATCGGCCATTCATCGAAACCAGATAAAATTATCATCGGCCGATGATCCAATGTGTCTCATCGGCCACATTTTGATTCTCCGAGCAGCAAAATCCGATGAGTTTTGCTCGAAATACGATGAGATTTGGAGCACTTTACGAGCAGAACAGTCCCGTGCCGATGAATTTCATCGGGAAACTTAATCGGAAGGATATCGTTTTTCGATGGGATATAGCTCGGCTTATTTTCATCGAGAAAGTTGATTGAAAGGATATCGCTTTCCGATGCAAAGTAGCTCATCGAAAACCGTGCTCGGATACTGATCGGAACGATGTCATCGTGCATTACGGGATCAGTTTACGAGGAGTTCGATGATCGGCCGAGCAAAATCCGATGAGTTGATGCTACTTGGGTAATTACTAATAAAAAATAAAAGAAATATATATATTTTAGGGAAAAAAAGCTTAAAACAGAGTCAATACGTAATCATAGCTGTACTTTCAACAAAGAATAAAAGGGTTATCACTTTGCTTTAGGGAGATGAAACTCCATCTAAGTATTTCATGGATACATATCAACGTTATTGCCTTTTCTTTCAAATAACTATAGTGCAGACTGTATGGATCAATTTAAATAATTATGTTACATTGTCAGCAAATTTTGATAATGAGCAGAAAATACCCAGTTTACAATTGCATGTGGCAAAGAAAAATGTTGGTAATATGAAAGATAGAGATTACCCCTTATAGATAGATTACCCCTTATCTAATGTCAATTTTTAAGTGTCATTTATCTTTTTTTTTTTTTTTTTTTGTGTGTGTGTGGAATACATCTTGACTCTAAGGGAAATATTGTTAAAAGATATTTTTACAGAAGTAAGAAAATTAGCAGTACATATGAATCGATGAGTGCAAAAACAACGTCAGTCAAAAATTTCAGATTTTTCAGGAGAGAGAAAAAACGTCATAGCTCCTCCAAATTTTCAAATGATTGAACAATTCTTTTTTTCCCTGTATCATAACATGCATGTATGTTGCTATCATGCAAAAACTACATAGAGTCAATCTAAATCGGGCTCAGAAAAATTGAAAATGTTTTTTTGACTGATGTTTTTGCACTGAATGGGCTTTTACGCTTGGGGAAAAAAGTTTTCAGTTAGTAGTAGGGGGCAAGTAGTTACAACTTTGTAACTACTAGCCTGATTGACGCGATTTTTGCTGTCAACCAGCATTTTGCCTTCCAGAGGTTGTTTCCATGAAAAACGAATTTTTGATTTTTTTTGACTGAAGTGGTTTTTGCTCTCACTGATTCATATATTGAAACTTGTGGGTCTAAAAAATAGTAACGCTAACAACATAAATTAAAATTAACCACAGATGCATGCCATAACTTTCATTGCACAGTTTTTGCTGAGTTGCTATTTTTTTTCAGTCAGGAATACTCCAGTAATCGATCTTGGTAAAGAAATATTCTTACTGTTGCTAAGATTAATTTCAAGCCGGTAGATAAAAGTAATTTACTAAACCAGCAAGTGCCTTCAAATCATAGTGTTATTCTACTCAAAAAATGAAGGCAAATGCTTCGGCAACAGGCAGTAAGTTACTGCACATTACCAAAACTTGACCTAACTGTGGGCATCGTTTCTTGCAATACATACAATGCCAAAAGCGATATATGAATATATAAATGTTTCCCAGTAATGCAAAAGTATCCGTTCTATCGTGTGTCTAAAGGACAGACCGCACTTTCAATCACAAAAGCATAATTTAAAATTTAGCATTATTTATCTTAAAAACAAAAGATGCAGCAAGTATGTTTATGCGCCCTAGTACAGAAACTATCTGGGATCACTGCAGTGCACTGCACCCGCCAAATACAGCAACATATGAATTTTAATAACTGTAATCAACACTGAAATTGCTTTTATGTACTTTGTAAATCGCAGAAACTAAAAGAAAATATCTGAACCCATGTCCCTAAAATTTCGCAAATGGGCACCCATACTGCTGTTCGAAAATCATAAGCTAATATGTTTCGGCCAATATTCTAGTGACAGAATTAAACAATCGTTGTCTTAATTTTGGCTATTTTTTCAAGATCCCAACTGTCAGAGTATCTCCGCCAACAGATGTGTTCTGGATCATACTGATACCGGAAATATTCAAGTTATTTATCTTGACTTATAATTTCTGGGTTAGTATGAAGGTGTATGAGTTTTTCAAGTCTATTGACTTAAAGTCTTCAAAAAGTGGGATTGTACAAAAATGCAATGTTATCTTGAACCGTAAAACTTTGGAAGGTCTCATCTAAAACAAAGTTAGTTGATTTAGCTAGTATTTTAGGTTGCACTTGTCATAAATATTTTCCAATTAAATTATTTTGCGGCATGTATAGTTACCGTATCAATGTTAGAAATCATTATTTGTATAATAAATGCAGTGACTTGGCAATCGCACTGCAATTAACTAATGTAGCAATAAATTGGTATTTATTGGTATTCAATTTGTTTTAGTTCGCAGCTTGCCCTCATAACCCTCGTTTTTTATTCCATCACTCCGATTTTCTTTCTTTTTTGAGAATACCAAAACATTTATTCGTCAATCAAAATCTTAAAACAAGAGCAAACTGGTAACTGTAAGAAAATAAAATATTTTTGCATTTTTTTTGCAAAAATTCCGCAATGACTAATAAATTAGCTTTAAATTTTCCAATGTTATAACTGTATCCGTTATATTTATATTTCAATTTTTGAATGATTGAGAACGTATATGAAATAATCATTTCTTACTGAAAAAACAAGAGCCTGACGCTAAAGGTGTCCAGTTTAAAATGTATTTTTAGAGCTCTTAAATAAATAATTTGTATCCAATTTTCTCTTTAAAAGAACACCAAAGATAAGCTCTTTAACGCTTAGGGGAAAGATCAATAATGCAGAGGATGTGAGGAAAAAACTGATAAAAAATGAATTAAACGTCTTACTTCTTGCAGTGGGGGGTTTTGAGAAACTTATGATTTATAAAATAAAAATGTGATTAAAAAAAATTATTATGGTAACTACACATTTTGTTTTTTACCGCTCAGACGAATTACACTTCTGATCCAACCCTTTCGTTTACAGTGTGTTATGCTTCAAATAAGACTGACTAACATTAAAAGGATCTTACAGTTTATTACTGTAAAATCGCTAATTTTACAGTTTATTACTGCATTTTACAGTTTTCAACTCGAACCTCGGCTACCAGTATTATAATGTAAAAACAGTACTTTATTTTTTGCAGTGTATCAGTGTATTGTGATTTTTGTTTTCTTTTTTTTTTTTTTTTGAAATCTAGTTATTTTGTCATGCGATCAAGCAAGCCTTGTTGGATTCGCACAATTTTCTCAATGCAGTTCTCCAGTACAAATAAAACCCACTATTTCATTCTTTAACCTATTTTTTTTCTCAAATACTTATTTTCATTTTGCACTACAAAAAATAAATGTCGTTTTTATTGTATAAGTACCTGGGGACCGAGCCCGCTCGGTTAAAAAAAAGAGGTTTGTAAACTCGTGTTTTTTCTAAAGTGCGAAGTACTATTTAGATAAATTTGAAAAGCATTTTTAAGCCTTTGGCTGCAATTACGCATTTAAAACAGCCGTAATTTGTTTAAAAAAAACAACCTTATTTAATCCATGCTCACCGTAAAATCACACCCAATTTCATTTCATTTGGCGCCGAAGGCACAGGAGCGGTTCATAAAAATGGATGCAGAGTCCCTTTTCTCCATTACGCATTTGGTTCCAGTTGGTTTTGACTTTCACTTCACTTCACACTCCAGAGCTCCCTCCGTACATACCACAACTCGTGGTTTACCCGGAATGGGGCCCTAAAGAGCGCTCTGTTCATTTTTGAACCAGGCCGAAGGGCAAAGCAAACCCTTGGCCCAGCACCACCCAAAGGTATCGTTTCACTTGGACGGAATATGTGATCACGAACATTTTTAACGTCCCCCAGTCACTATTGATGAAGACGGTGGATCTTTGACCGGCTCGGCTCCCTCTATATGATCGGCCCGGGACCCTCCGGTTACGAGTCCGAAGACTTACCGATCGGACTATCGCGGCCCACACTCAATTTTAACTTTAGTTTGATCGATCTCTTTTGAATTTCAAAATCAATAACAATTCTAACGTGTTGCCAAAACTCATTTACCAAATACCATAAAAATTTAAATTTGCTCTGATGTGATTAAATATGAAATCCAATTGTTATAATAAAACGTAGTGCTATGAAACAGTAACAATAAGAGTAATCATAAGGAAAATGGCGAAAGAAAGCTCGTCAAACTTTTAATAAAGGCACAAAAAACGTTTTTTTTGCGAAAACTTGCGTTTTTACAGAAAAAATGCCGATGTACATGAACTCAAAAACCAAAACTTTATCTAAATACAAAATTTTATCAAAATCTATAGAGCCATTTTCGAGATCCGAAACAGCTAATTTTATAGTACATTTCAGTTTTACTAAAATTGCTTATTTTGCAGTAATAAACTGCAAAATTGCTAGTTTTACTGTAATATACTGCAAAATTGCTATTTTGCAGTTTATTACTATGTTTTTTAGTTTTAAGCTGAAGCCTTTGTTGTCAGTATTATACTGTTGCTTTTACAGTATTATACTGATCTTTTTACAGCTAATTTTATAGTAAAAAACTGTAAAATTGCTAGTTTTTCTGTAATAAACTTCAAAATAGCTAGTTTTACAGTTTAGTACTGTGCATTTTACAGTTTTAAACATAAACCTCTGCTTTCAGTATTATACTGTAAAAACAACAGTTTCTTTTTGCAGCATGCGAAATTTGAATTCTCGCGCAATAGTGATACTAACTAGCTATTGCTCATATAATTAATGTAAAAGCTTAAGAGTTCTTTTTCTAATTATTGGCCACAGAAACTCCTTTTTTTTTCATGAACGATCAATACCTTGCATAGTTTTCTCTTCAGACTCTCAATGATTATTTATGTAGTTTCATTTTCTTAAAGCTTTTATAATAAACATTCTCGAGTAGCGTCGTAAAAGCGGTGATAAAAATCTTTTGAGTGAGACTTTTATTGTTTCCAGAATAGCTTCCTGCCATTCATACAGTTAAATTTTAAGAGTGAAAGTAAAAGTACTTAATTAAAAACGAAATAATCCTTTTTAGAGACAGCTACATCACGATCGTAAAAAGGTATAATTTTCTAAATCTAAGTCTTTTACTTATATTTGCACCTGTTGTAGTAAAAATAATAAATTCAACTTTATTTTCAGAGACTATCTAGTTTGTGTGTTTACATCATGTTTGTTTCCCTTCTTTTATTTGTCAATAAGGTATTTAAATGGACTCCAACAAGTTATTTCATTTTTGTTTAGCAATATCACTACGCTTACAGTCCGTGCTTAAATATAACTTAAAGTTATTTTCCTTATGGCAAATTTGTTCTCCTGAATTTTCTTTTTTAGAAATTATGTTTTACCGTATTCACCGATTCCCAAAGATAAATTATTAAAAACCATTTATAAACGAAGTATATGAATCTATGTTTTATTGTTGTGTATATGTTCTTTTTATTACTTTACTTTTACAAGATATGTATCATAAACATGCTATTAATTTCTTGGAGGATCTTTTTTTTTCCTTTCTGTTAGTTAAAAGTATCTTTGAAATTACTTTTATTTCTGAATTACTATTCTTGAACCATTAGTGTTCTTGAACTATTCTTTTTTCTACGTGAGGTATATCAACAATCCAGTTGAGGCATCTACAAACTGCAATTTCGTTACCGCAGTTTTTCGATTACCACAATAATTTTGGGCAATTTCACGGTAACAGACGCATCCTTTTTTCACAAAATAGCTTACAAATACTGTAAATACATTAAATTCTTGTTTTATTTCAGGATATTAATGAAGAACGTGTACTTTACTACCATAAAAGGCAGTTAAATTTTGAAGAGTTCCAGGAAAATACTGAAGTTGCAGCATTTTCGTAACGGACGTATCTCGTAAGATATGTCCGTTACGGAGTCAAAATACCATCATATAAATACTGTATCTGTAAATCTTAATTTAACTGTATGTTATAAAGTAGAGTTTACTTTTTTTCAAAAATTCATGCAACGAAACAATGACCTAACATTTTTAGTCTTTACAGGTTGTTTTCTGCAGCAATCGATGCTGTTTTTCAAAATAAAATTACCCTATTTCAATGTAGATTGTAGAAGCATTATGCTAGTATTTAATTTTGAAGAAGCCAGTTAGGTTATTGTGCGGATATTATCAAATCATCAAATGGATTTTTTCTGTTAAGCATTCATGGTAGCCCTTAAGTGTTCATTAACAGTTCAACATTTTGTGGCAGTAATATAATTTTATATACGAAATTTGGGTTTTAATTCAAATAAACAGTACAATTCATAAAATTACATTACTAGTAAAAAAATTGCGGAATTTAAGTGTTTCCGATATGTTAGTCTGATGTGTCGAATCTTTGGTATATTTCGCAAATGTGATTTCTTCATTCCTACGTAATCAGTGCTCGAAAAATTATCGATATAAGCTTGTAGCTAACACCGAGTATTTAGTTTAAATTCCTTAAAGTACTTTTTTTCCAAACATAACTATTAAAAATGATAATTATCGTAGGAAAAATCAGTATGCCGTAACTCTTTGAAAATATATTTAATAGTTTTTGCTATGGTGTAAAGACGTGGTTTCCTTAAAACACATTTTAAAAAGCTAAGCAGTCTTCCACTTGCTTAACTTAGGTATATTTTGAAAGAATTTGACTATAAAAAAGATAAAATTTGCACTTAAGTACTTAACAGCTAAATCACTAGTGTAGAAACTTGAAAAGAAAAAGATGCCCAGGACGTTTTTTAATTCAGGTATTAATACTTTTTAAGAAGTCAAGAAACATCCTCTTGAAACAAAGTGTTATGATATTAATTATGCATTTGACTTTATTTTTATATGGATTTTTTTCTTTCTCTTTTGCAATTTAACACTTCAAGTCAGAATCACTTTCCCCGTTTTTTTCCTTTACAATTTTTTAAAAACTTATTTTGAGCTCTCTGAAACTTCTTTTGCGAAAATACCTTTTTTTTTTTCTTTTGAAAAAGAAACTTTAAGCAAAAATACAATTAATTAAATGTGGGAAAATGTTATTCATTTTTTATAATTTCATTTATCTTCAGCTACAGTCACTTAATTTTGTTCAAATGAATTATAGAGGTCATTGTAGAATGACTTTTCAAAACTATAGAATTAAAGATTAAAGACAGATACACTTCAATGTATTCTCTTTGAACTTAATGTAGTTTATAAACATAATTTTAACATTAAAGTATTTTTTAACGCATCAGATTTTTCTAAAGCACTAAACTATCTTTTCACATTCTGAGTTACACTTATCATCCAAAGGTTTTTTTTTTAATTCTGAAGTTTAAAAAAGTAAAGCTATGATATACGTTTCGTTAAAACGTAATTATTTAGTTTGATTTATACTTGAAAACATCACAATAAACTCCTACTCTCATTTTTTTAAATATTAACAGTGGTTTATTTATTATTATTTTTTTCAAAGCACTGGCATGAATTTCTAAAAATTGCATGAAATACGTCTACAATTTCTTAAGGGTAATTTATTAAGGGGGTTCTTTGTGGTTTCATGTGTACCTTTCTAACACATTTTTTATATTGAAGTAAAAAAGTTACTTCTTTAAAATCTTTGTTTCTGCACTTGTTTAACAATCAATAATTCTTTTTCAAAACTTAAAAATTTTGAAAACTCTTTTTGAAAATTTGAAAAATTAAAGAAATCTTCAATTTTTTAAAAACCCTAAGGATTTTTTGTTTCTGGACTAATTTCAAAATTTCTTTTTGCGAAATGATCACAAGGATTATCTCAAAAAATTTGTGCATTCATTTTCTTATCTTTTGATTGGAAAATATTTTGTGACCTTTTATGTAAAAAATTCTTAGAAAATTTTATTCTTCGAGGTTTAACAAACTCTAAAAATTTTTGTAATTTATAAAACGCTAATTCAATGCACAGTTTTGTTAAATATATTATCCTGAGTGCAAAAGATATTGCTTTGAAGTTATATCTTTAATAGAAAAAAATCCTCAGCATTTCCAGTAACATAGAGACACTAAAAACTGATCACCGAGAAAAAGCACTTTAAAGTTTGGCTTTTCCATTAGATCACATAGCATGCATGCCCTAAAGTCACCCATAACTTTTTTAATAATTTAGCTAGAACAATGCTATTTTTTTCTGAGTGTTTTAAATAACTTTTACTTTTGAAATAAGCAATAATTTCTTTTTGATCTTTTTGTCATTTTTGAGGTACTGTAACCCCTTAAATCTAAGCAGAAAATGTTTTGGAACATAATTACGCGTTGTTCTTTAAAACATAATGTACCGTTCGACCGAGTTTAGCTCGGTTAATAAAAAAGAGGTTTGTGAAATCGTGTTTTTTGCTAAAGTTTGAAGTACTTATTTAGATAAACTTGAAAAGCACTTTTACTCTTTTGGTTGCAATTACGCATCTAAAAAAGCCGTAATTTATTTAAAAAATAATTAAATTGTAGTTTATAAAAAACTAAAAAATAGTTTAGAGTTAATTAAACTAACATGCACTAAAACACATCAAAATGAAACATAGTTTAGCTTTCACTGTTAATAATAGTATTTAATATATTACTTTTATGTTTGCAAAGAACGGGAATTTTATCTTTTATTCAGAGTTACATACTAACAGCTGAAACACTTATAATACATCAGCATGTAATACAGTTTAGCCTTCAGTATTCATAATATTATTAAACATATTAATTTTACATTTGCAGATAAAGTGAATTTTATTTTTTTTTTCAGAGTTACATACATACTGACAAACAAACAGACTCACGTGTGAAACTAATAAAAGCGTATTAAAAACAACCTTATTTGGACAAAACATCATTATCATCATCACAACCTTATTTAAACGACGCGCACCGAAAAATCACACCATTTCAAAAACAATAACAACTCTAATGTTGCCAAAACGCGCTTGCCAAGTACCATAAAATTTTAAATTTACGCTGATGTGATTAAATATAAATTTCATTGTTATAATAAAACGTGGTTGCTATGAGACAGTAACAATAATGGTATTCATAAAGAAACTGGCGTAAGAAATCTTCTCAAACTTTTAATGAGGGCACAAAAAACGTTTTTTTTTTCTATTCTTAACTCGCGTTTTTGCAGAAAAGCCGATGTAAATGAACTCAAAGACCAAAACTTTATCTAAATACAAAATGTTATCGAAATCGTTAGAGCCGTTTTCGAGATCTGAACTATATATATACAAGAGTTGCTCGTTTAAAGATATAAGATTCTTTATTCAAAGTATTAAAATTGTACGAAATTTCTCAATGAAAAAGACCTTCAGCTCATTTCTCTCTACTGTTATTGTAACACGTAAATGTTGGGGGTTCTCAGTTGTTTCTTTTTTTTTTCTTTCTTTCTTATGAGTCATTGTAAACATTTTTTTGAGCCCCAAAGTTTGTGTTTGTGTTTGCTATAAACTATTCCTAATGGTGTTTAAGAAATTATATCCTTCTGAGCATGATACTGGTTAGAAGCAGTTACACATCTTGAGACTGCAGTTTCGTCCTTATTCTGGACTGCTCAGTCAGGAATAGCCAATAGCCGAGCTGGAGGCAAAGATCCTCTAACTGTAGCTCATATTTGCCAACAAACTGGTAGATAAAAATAATTTATCTCATCAGCAAGCATCCGCAAATCATGGTGCGGCTCAACTCGAAATTTGAAGGCAAAAGCTGGGTAATATGCAATGTTACCGCCCATAAGCCAGGTCTAAGGCAGAACTGAAGCAATTACACCCACAGCTCGGTATGATACCCTGAGACTGAAGTAACTGTAACTGCAGTAGGATAGACCGAATAGTGAATGAACACCTCTTTTTTTTTTTTGAAAAAAAAAAAAAAAAGACTTAGAAACATTTTTCATAGATGAAATGGGCAGAAGTAATTTTTTTTCTACTTATTTACAGAAAGAAAATGCCACATTTGCCTACGGGTTGCGGTGTTCATTCATTGGTTTAGGCACTTTTTCTTTCGTGTTAACCCACCTTAGAACCTGCTGCAAACCCATAATTTTTTTTTCTTTTTAATATTTCGTATATATGGTCGATCTATTAGTGGCTGATCTATTAGTGCTGTAGTCATTTATTGGTGAAACAGCATTAATTTATATAGGGGGGGGGGTCATACTCAAAATTATTGAAGAAAATTGTTAAAAAAATTCCCGTCTTAATGTACCCTTACACCGAACCCCCGTCTTTTACTATGTACTAAATTATTGAAATGCTGTTAAAGGGGAAATTGCATGTTTTCTCTCTGTATAAGAGTCGCAGCAATAAATAAATTGCCATTTACAGGACGCGTTAAATATGTTTTATCCATGTGTAAACAAACTCATGCTGAAGAATAATATGAATATTTTATTAATAAGTAAAATTGCAGACATGCAATTAGTGCGAATTTATTTTTGCCTCTACATGTTTTTTTATGTATACTTAATACACGTATATACTTACTTAAATAGTATTTATCGTCATTGCATAAAACTTAATGGGTAAAATTATCTTTCACAAATATCCGTTATTTCGCATTTTTTAATAATGCAAAAGAAGACAAAAAAGAAAAAGAAAAAAACCCTAATAAGTTCTCAAGTTTTATTTTAAGAAGCGTGAAAAAAGCTACTATGTCGATATTCCACGAAATCTCTCATACAAACCCTCAAGATATTTGCCTAAGAGAAACTAATTAGTTTTAAAGAAGTTCAGAATCCCTTGAAAAAAAATATTTTTCAAATGAATGCGCCAACAGATTTAATAAACCGCCTTTAATATACTCAGATTTCTTTGACGTAGTAAATGAAAAAGTTGCACTTGCATCAACGCTTCTGGTTTCTTAAATTATGTTTCGAAAGTATCTATTAAACTAGAAAGACTTCGCTAATGCTTTTCATTGAGCCAAAATTTATTCATTTTCCTTGAGTATGTTGAAACTATTTCTGTGAATAAAATGTTCAATGCGTATATGATAAATGTAACAATAGTGTTTTTAATGTGTCTTATAGTTCGTTATTTTAAGATGTGAAACTTGTCTTAAAAAACAAACAGTGAAAGCAAACATTAACATTGCTGAATTTTAAAAAATAAGCTCTACTTCAGGACGTTTTCTTACATTGTTTTCTGAAACAATTTAGACTAGTTGACTATTTCGTAAAAAAAAGATGTATCATTACTCATGTATTCACTCCGCGACGTGTCATAATTGCACATGTGTTATTGTTAAACTGGAATTTTACAACTATTACTAACCTTCACAACTATCTTATAAGTTTTCTTACAATAATGTATTGCAATAAAACCCCTAGCCTAAACCTTCGCCTTCAGGCCCGTCATTTAGGAGGTCAGGGGGTCAATTCCCCCCTGACTTTGAGAAATCAATGTATTTGCATATAAGTGGGCTTGGTTTTCGTTGTTTCATGTTGAAATTGTATTGTGTTTTACCCTTTGCCCCCCTCCCCCCTGGAAAAACTTGAAATGACGTCCCTGTTCGCATTTCTTACAGCGTTCGATTATGATGCTTTTCTTACGAAAGTTATTTCGCCAGGTTGGGCGCAGTGATGCCTATTTTTTTTTTATATCTGAGGGCCGGGAGTTATATCGAAATGACTCTCACAGGACCAGAGCTAACTTAAATTTTAAACTTATTGTTGAAAAAAAAATCATTTTATTAAATGGAAAAGCTCGGAAAAGAAATAAAAATTACAGAGCAATAATTGTTTTTATCAGGGGCGCATCCAGGAGGGTGCTAAGGGTATGTGAACCAAAGTAACCCCAAGATTTGTAATCGAAATTGAAAATCGTTAGGATATTTTAAAATTATACTTAAAGCCCAGGCTATACGTCCCAAAATCATAAAAATACACATAAAATATGCACTAAAACTGCCTCAGAATTTTAAAGATAGGTAATGCAATGTTTTTTTTTTTTTTTTTTTGACTTGAAGAGAGAAAATTTGTTACATTTCAACATAAAAAAATGACGTTTCTATTTCTTTCTTTTTTTTTTTTTTTTTTGCTTTGTAACAAAGTGAAAAATATATATTATAAAAATGTTTTTACAGAAAATAGCATGCAATATTGTTATTTTCATTGCAAAAAATACGATTTCCACCGAATAATGTTCCACATAAAAGCCAGATTTTTTTCTGGTTATATGAAATACAAAATATGTAGCAAAACAATTTTTTTAGTTATAAAAGGAAAAACTCCTTTAAATAACAGTAATGTACATTTTAAAGCCATTTTTATATGGATTTATACGCAACTAAATTCCCCAAAAGAATTAAAGCTATTCAACTGCATTTGTACTCATGTGATTATGTCTAACCCGGGCTAACCCCTTTGTTTCATTAAACTAAGTATTTTGATTTTTCTTTCCAAAGATGAATATAATTGATTCTTGCAGGTAAAATTTTTTAGTCTTCATACTATTGTTTTCACTTTTTTTTTTAAATTAATATTTATTTTTGTATTTTTTTAACTTTTGAGAAATAACCTTAATTTTTGAAGACTTATAAGTAGTATACACTGATTGTACACATTACTACATGCTCATTTATTAATGTGAAGTTTTCATCTGTCTTTCAGAAACCAAATTTGGCTAAAAACTTGCAACAATCCTTCTCAATACCGTCTGAAATTGATTGATGGGAACCCACGAGCCATAGGTTGAGAACCATTGATTTAGCTCATTGGTAGCTAGCCTTTCATTAAAAAGGATTTTTTTTCCGACCACCCAGTATTTGATATACTTGAATACGATCATGTAATGCAATGTCAAGAATTCAATACATGTGTTCGAAACATAGGAATATTTCAAAACATTTGTAAGTATCTTTGATGAAAATGCTGAAAAGAACCTATTTTCTCATGAAAATAGAAAACAAGATTCATTATAAATTATGAAGTAGATTGACTTTTGCTTATTTAAATTGTTAAAAGGAGTCGATTAAATTGCTATTTATCAAAAAAAAAGAAAGAAAAATAATGAAAAATGGATCTTAATAACTTTTATAGGAGATTACAAAATTTTACTTTCGGACCAGACTTTCAATGAGTATGTTACGAAACGTAAATTACGTACTTTAGATTGATTTAATACTTCATGGCAAATAATTTGTGAACAATTTTTGAAAGAAAAAGTCAAGGTGCTAATAACTTGTTTTGTCTGATATACGAAGACAGTCACATAGTGCACCTGCACATAAGAAAGGTACATCTTTCAAATGCGCATATCTTATTCTAATAATCTTCGTTATTTAGATTTGACGCCCTCTGCAAAAACTGCCCTGGAAAATTGTTACCGACTCACATTTCACTAATGTCTGTCAGCAACACTTAAAATGTTTTGAGTCAGCTAAATGGGTTCATTTTAGCTACCCGTTTTATAAAACTGTAGAAGATGAAGAAAGCGCTACCTGAAGGCAACTGCGTGAAGCTCGAGATTTCCCCTTTTCCTCCAATACATAATTCGATCAAAACGGAATGAAATTTAAAGAGCTAATATTATTATTTTTTAATAACCAGGTAAGTGTGTATGTGTGTGGAAGTTAAAATGCATTTATGTCCTTCTCTTTCAAAATGTAGTATCTTTTATATGAGAAAAAATTTATGTAGATATAATTTCTGCAAGAATTTTATTTAATGACAAAAAACGATGAAGACAAGAATAAACAAAATAATTTAGTTGAAGTG
This sequence comes from Uloborus plumipes, assembly GCA_038373865.1. NCBI lineage: Eukaryota > Metazoa > Arthropoda > Arachnida > Araneae > Uloboridae > Uloborus > Uloborus plumipes. The sequence continues at coordinate 72,861 of JAXGGA010004761.1, forward strand.
CTCCTGATGTTTGCCTCAAAGGAATTAATTATTTTACAAAAAAAGTTGCGAACGTCTTTTAACGAAATTGCGTTCAAGAATGTGCCGTAGGGAACTTGTTACATTTATTTTAATAAGTGCAGATAGATATAAAGCATAAATAAGTTATCGATTTAAATAAATTTATCCTGTGGTATTTTGGAGTCCTTTCAAAATGATGCAAATTTTTATATAACAAAAATTATTTTCAAAGTCTTGGGCTGAACATATTAAGAATTTACTTTTATCGGGTTTTTTTTTAATTGCAAATTTTTTACCTTATTTCTCATGAAATTTTAAATTGTATTATTTCAATATACAATATTAGTAGTTTTATTACTCAAACTGCTGCGATCCATATTTTGCTCAAGTGCACATTTTCTAAAAAACAAAATACATTTCAGAAAAATATTATAATCTTGAAAAAAAACAGAGGGGGAGAGGAGGTATTATTTCACTGCATTTTTGGTGAAACACATTGCTTTTGAAACCGTACTTACAAAAACACAATATTGTACAAACCACATTGAATTCAAATATTAAGTGCTTAAAACATCTTTTTTTTCAAGAAAAGTACGTCATTAAAATCTAAATAATGTATCTCAAACAAGGTATTATTTTAAACTGAAGTATTGGTATGAGTAAAAATATTTTAATTTATTTTTTCTATTGTATAGTTATCGCTTACTAAACCTAATTAAATATAGATGAAAAACAGAAAATCTAGCACAATAATAGTAAATTAATACTTAATAAATTTTAAAACAATAAATAAAAACTAAAACAGATAACATATTTATTTTAAAGAAAGTTCTACCGCATATAATAAAAAATTGAAAAAATAAATTAAAAAAAAAAAACTATAAAACATCGTTTACAGCTGAAAGTTAGTTAAAATTATTATATAGAGCACAAATATGTGCACAAAATAGGTCAGCTTATGTTAAAAAAATCAGCCTTCGAAAATAAAACGAATTATTAAAGCAGTTTTTTGAACGAATTATTAGATTTTAAAGCAGTAAGTAACCGCCCTTCAGCCAGAGCTAAGGCAGAAACATGCAATACACCACTAGCTCGTTTATTCCATCCATGGACTGCAGTTTCGTGCTTATTATGCACTCATCAGCATGGAATAGGAATTAAACGAGCTGAAGGCAAAAAAAAAAAAAAAAAAAAACTCTCATAGAGTAATAAGAGCCAACAAAAACTGGTCGCTAATGTGAAGTTAACACCAGCGAGCGGCCGCACTTGGTACGGTTCAAACTCAAAGATTTCTAACTTCACATTAGCTACCAGTTTTTGTTGGCTCTCTGTACTCTATAGAAGGTTTATTTCGCCTTCAACTCGCTTAATTCCTATTCCATGCTGATGAGCGCGTAATAAGCACGAAACTGCTATTCATGGATGGAATAAATGAGCTGGTGGTGTATTGCATGAATTTTTAGGTTGTTCCATAATTATTAGCTCCAATGATGAAACCTACAAAAAAATGTAATTTCTTCAAAAAAACTTTGTTTTCATCAACGAAAGTACACCCTTATTAACGAGTTTTAAGTGCAAAAATACCACTGTGGCAGATGTAGGCATCACATAGGTCGTGCCGAACTCTAAAGCTCCCTAAGTCATAGCATCCTCATTCGGGAACTGTTTTTCCCTCACAAACGTGCCCAACTGACGAAATACGTAACAGTTAATCAGAGCCAGGTCCGGAGAATAAGGCGAATGCAGCAGAAACTACTATTCCAAGGCCTGGATATTTTACTGGAAGCCAATCTAGACATCCAAACTTGATTATTCTTCCAGGAGTAAGGGGTTTAAAACTATTGGCTGGTGCTCGTGGTTTTATGAGAAGTTTTATGCATTATTCATCCAAATGACAACACACTAGTATTAATGTTCTGTACCTACTGAAGGAACTCATGAAGGGGTCAAGGTCTTGATAATCCACCGAACAGAGAGGAAGATCTGTGGATGAAGGCTTGGTTTGGACATCTGTTTCACGGGTTCCGCTTATGCATTCAATAAGCGTTGAGCTTTTGATTGCCGTACAACACCTGGTGCAAGAATGTGTCACTAACTTTGTCTTTTTTTTTTTTTTTTTTTTTTTTTTTTTTTGTAGCAAGTTGCACTTCTCTAAACGCTGTAAACGTTGCGCCTCCGTTAACTTATGTAGTACAAATGTTTGACTTTCGTACTACAGAGGGCTTGCTTGCAAGTTGCCGTACCTTTGACGTCAATTGAACCGTTTATTTCAAAAACCAGTCAACAGACAAATTTGTTGTTTTGAGAAAAACGAAAAAAACTGTTTAACAACCTACTGCTTTTTATTTAGGTGTTGATGTTTTTTTAGGCTTAAAGTAGACCTCATTTGGATACTTTACCGACAAAAAAATATTTTCTTACGTCTTATCTTCAGTGCAAAAAAAAAAAATATTAAAACTTTTGTAGTTGACTGCTTTTTGCAATAAACTAATCGTTCACGCGTATTTTCAGAGCTTTGCTCTCAATTTTTGTAATATCTTGAAGTAAAAATGAGAATGTTAGGGAAAAACATTATATTTTTATTTATCACATACTAATTACATTATTATATAAGGTATTTTTTGTCATATTTTGGTTCCTGGAGAGATAGCTATTCGTTATCGTAAACCATTTCGACTATGTTTTCTCTATTAGTAGTTGGCCAATTCAAAATGCTGGTGTAGAAAATTTCATATCCAATTAGATATTGGTTGAGACTGTTTAGATCTCGAATTTTCTTTACATTAATAGGAACCTATAACGATAACGACAAAATAAAAAAGTTAAACTAAAATATGAAACGAGAGTTGATAAGGTTGAGCATAAGATGTAAGTTTATATCAAGGAAAAAGAAATTCTCACCTTTCCTGAAGGATATGCCCTTTCAGTAGGCAATTCTGGGAGATTTTGTTCTTTTAGAAGTGAAAATGTAGACTCAACGAATCCATCAATATGTGGTTTTACCACCACTCTCCCATGACTTCTATTATTGTAAATGAACTGCTTAAGTTGATATTTTGAAAATATCTTTTTCATCTTTAGGAATACATCTTCCTGAGGTTTCATCTGAGTGGGTTACTTTTTATAATACCGTGGCCACCACGTTTTGAAATTAAAAATATCTTTCGGTGTAACTATATGGATTTTAAAACGACTTGTTTTACTAGCCTTTAAAATAAGTTCACTATACTCATCTGGAGTATAAATTTTATCAACCCTTCTTATGACTCTTTTTATAGATCCAAAGTGTCTATCACATGGGGAGAATGAATGTCGACAAACAGGAAAGTTGTGAATGATTTCATCAAAACGTCCTTTGTCACAAAGATTCATTAGAAATCTTACAACCGTATGGTTTTTATTTTGGCCTGATGGTCCGTCACTAAAACGGATGAGCTTTTTTACAGTTACAGGTATCTCGGTTTGTATGTAGTGTAGTAAAAAACTTCATACCTCATTTGGGCTTTTATTACCTTCTCCTTCATGATAAAGGTAAATTTTTGATTTACTACTTTTTAGCCTACTTTCCCGTTAAAAATAAAAGAAAGACGAAAAAAGTATTAAAAGTAGCTTAATGCATCTAAAAAATATCGCCAAGTCCAAAAAATATCGCCAAGTTAAAAAATATCGCCAAGTCAAAAAAAAATATCGCCAAGTGAAAAAAATAAAAAGGTAAAATGAATATCGAAAAATTAAAAATTTGAAAGTAGGGTATTGAGATGGGGAATTTGTGTGTCGGTCGGTCGGTCGGTCTGTCTGTCCCCCCCTAATAACTTTTGAATGAACAGTCCGATTTGGACAAACTTTTTTTTGTTGGAAAGATCTCGGCGAGTACAGCTCATTCCCATATTTGATTTTTTGATTTGAACAATTTTTGGTTCAAATTTGAGCCGTTCAAATAACCGGTCCCGCGATACTAACTTTTGAATGAACAGTCCGATTTGAACAAACTTTTTTTTGTTGGAAAGAACTTTTCAAGGATACTTCATTCCCGTATTTACATTTCCGATTTGAACAATTTTTCATTCAACATTAAACCGCTCAAGCAAGCTGTCACCCCTAATAACTTTTGAGTAAACAGTCCGAAAAAAAAATGACTGACTGTGCAGACGATTTTTTGTTTATTTATTCATTTGTTTTATTGAATTTATTATTATTATTATTATTATTTTTGGCAGACGATTTTTTTTTGTAACAAAAATGTTTCATTCACGAGGGCATTTTATTCTTTATTTATATTTAACAACTGGCAACGGATTAAAAGTGAAATTCGAGACATTTTATCAACGGACGAGTTTTTTTTTCTTTTTTTTTTCTTTCTTTGATAAAATGTGTTTTGATGTACTTTGTACTTTTAATTTTTTTTTGAAAACAATTGAGGAATTTTTCTACGGAAGAACTGTAACAGTTACATTCTTTAAAAGGTGCGACAAAACTTTATTTATTCATTTATTTACTTTTTATGTGTCTATTTCATCTGATGAGAGGGGTATATTTTGCTTTTAGAAATCAGCTTCAAGTGCTAAAAAGGTATGTTTGACATAATTTTTAGTCTTAGATAATCAAGAGAATAATGATCAGATGCTAGAATGCCGATGTCGATGTACGGGAAAGTAGGCTCGTTTAGTTCTTGACAGAACTTCTTGTTAAATCACGAATACTGAAAACGTTTACCCATAGTTGTCTCATATAAAAAATTTCCTGGACAGGAATATTCGGGAGAGGCAAGTTTTGCATGTAATCAAAGCATAGGGCTGCAGTTTCATTATCCTCATTCTTGGATGCTTCTTTTAAATTGGCATAAAATTTTGTAGCCCTCCTTTTATGTACCATTAGCTCTGCAGCTGCCTCACGTTTAGGAACAGCCAAGAGCAAGCCAGACCAGTAACACCAAAGGTGCGCCGCAAAAAAATCTATTTTAGTGCAAAAACCAGATAACAGACGCCGTTGACTGGTTTTTGCACTAAAGCCAAAATTTTGCTAGTTGTCTTCATACTATAAAAGTACCGTTTTTTTTCTTTGTCTGTACTAAAATGTGTATTTACCCCTAAAGAATCACATGGCACTAATAACTCAATTTTGAAAAAAATGTCTGTTGACTGGTTGTTGAAATAAACGGTTCAATTGAGATTATAGTTTTTGCCACAAACGATCCATATCACTCCATGTAAGACGACCAGCTCTCGGTTCTCATGTTCAATCGCCAAATCGCCTCTACTATACTTGGTAAGCTTCGGACATATACGGACTGTCCGTTGGCTTTTCGTGCATAAAGCCGCGTGCATTGCTGACGTTGGCCTTTGTTGCAACTGCCGAATGGCCAGAAGGAAATTCGCTCAGAGTCTTGAGTTACACGTACCGTTACTCCATGACCTCTTTAAGTTATAGCAATGAGCCGAAACTCGATTCTATAGCACGGGCGCTATCTCTCAACACGTTGTAGGGGTGTTAGTTCATCACTACTTCGCTGGTGAGAATGATCTGCCGAAGTGGCCTACATCATTTGCGGTCAATGATTATGGAACAACCTAATAAAAAGCTCCTTTGTGTTCTCGTGTAGTATAGTTTCTAAAAATACTTCCAGGTGTTTCTTCTTTTTTTTTTTCTAATGAAAATTGATAGTGATTTTAACCTGTCTGATTTTTGATGCCTGGCAGGCCAGTCATTTAGGTGGGTCAGGGGTGTCAATTGTTCCCCCCTGGGTTTGAGAAATCTTTGTATTTACATATAAGTGGGCGTGTTTTTTTCCGATGAAATTGCATTGTGTTTGCATTATTTGACCCCCCCTTGCAAAACTTAAAATGACGGGCCTGATGCCCGGCATATGTCCACCAAAGATGAGAACAAATAGTAAATTTAAGTTTATCCTATTTTTCAATAAGTGAATGAATTTTTGGTTGCTGTAATAATTTTTACATGTGCATGCTTATTTATGAATTGTGTAAAGTTTCCTTTTATGGACACTGGGCAACGATCCCTCACGATAATATCAGGGAGTAAATAACTATAGGAATGATTTAGCAATTGCCCAAGAAAATGTAGTCATGCATCTAAACATTGGACAATGAAGTCTCTTATAGCGAAAAAGTTAACTATGTAACTAATAAACTATTAAATAATCTTCGTAGAGATCGTAATGTTATGCAAAATTTTAACAACAATAATAAAGATGCATTTTTTTTAGAGTTTTTACTGTTTTACTTGTGTGTTAGCATAGTAGTAAAAGACAATTTTTTTGTCTACCAGTGACATTTCTTGCAATAACATTTTCTTAAACTGCTTTTAGTAGTTGTTTATTGCGATTTTGCTAACAAAGAAAATAGAAGCAGTATGTAAGTTTTTTTGCATTACAATTTGGGCTTTGCATAAAACAGAAAGACCTTAATGTAAATTTAGCAAAACAGCAAAGTTTTTTTTTTTTGCTTTCTGTGAAAAAAAATCCCAATGAGAGGCTTTCTGAGTTGCAAAAACGATAACTAAATAAGTCGTTTTCACTTTGGTATTGAGTCTCATCATAATTTAATTACCTGATTTGCGTCAAACTTGCTAAAACAGTGAATATCATGAATTGGAATAATTCAATAAACGTATCAAATCATCTGAAACATCTCACTCCCATTAATGAAATCTAACAACTGTAATTACGATAAAATGCGTTACAAGTAAAATGCTTTGTTCAGTTAGATCTGGAAAAAAATTCTTTATCTTGGTGAAAGGAAACGTTATCTTTTTTCACTTGGAGCTAATTTGTTTGGTATTATGGGGTTTTAGAGTAAATTGAAAATAACCATTTCCCCTTGCCAAGTTCTTTTGTTGAAAGAAAGAGTTTGTGGCGATAACATATTTTTTTTAGGATTTTTTTCTTACCGTTATCGCATAGCGAGAGTTTTTTTCTCTTATTTTTTTTTGCGAAACTTGGGTTACAATCTCTAGTTATATAAATATCAAAAATGCAAATTTCACCGACACCGCTTTAAACAATACGCATTTAGTAAGCACTTTTTTTTTTTTAACAAATTTATCGTATCTTTAAAATAATGTATTTTCTCTGTATAATTCAAACATATTATTTTAACCATGTGCTTTAGGTATGCATGTTTCAATACTACTACAATTTACTAATATTCATCATAAATAATCAATTGATAACATGTCAAAATGTTTTGTAGAACTTTGAATTAGACTTATGACTACAATGACAATTTAGAAAAAATCCGATCCAAAACTGCTTTAAAAGCGCTTCGTTTTAATATTATTGTCGTGAAATTGTGAAGTTACTTTTTGTTTACTGCGTGTGATATGTACTACTACAAGGTGTTACTGCTAAACTATGTTTGGAGAGTTATTTATCTATTAACTTTTTGAGCACACCGGGTTTTGAACTTGCTGTTACATTTACTATATGTAAAGCGTAATTCGCAAAATAATTCACAGTTCGACTAATTATACGTTTTGAAATGTGCTGATGTCTGTTTGATTCTTTTTCTGTCTGCATCTGTACGTCTGTAATTTAAGCTGGTAAGCGCAAAGTTGTACATATGAGTGACATTGGAGTAACATTGTAACACTGTCCCTGGCACATAAAATCATATATTACGTACAACCTATATGAACTAACGTTAATTTGTTTTTGGCACCAATTCCTCTCGGGGGATAGAGTAATTGAACGTTTTCTTTATTATGCGTGACTGCAGTACCTCAAAACCTAATGCTGAAGGAACTCAGACAAAACTTAATTCACAGATAGAGCTCTAAACGTATATGTGCTGATCGGATTTTGTATTCAATCCAATTTGAGTTCCAAAGGGGTTTGGCAAACAATCCCATTTTCTCGTTATATTTGAGTGCCTTCAAGATGTATTGTAATATCAGACAGACTTTGGTATGCAGGTGAACTTGAGAAGGAAGCGATACTGATTGGTTTGAACAAAAAGCTGTTCAAAGGGGAAGGGGGGCGCAACAGAACAAAATTCTTTGGCTGATGTGATCACTACTTTTTTAGAAGTAGATTCAGACATCATTTAAAATACAAATCAATCTAATGTTCAACGATAATTTAATTGTTTTTTAACACAAATCAATTCGAGGAAATATTGATATTTCATTGAGTGCGCGAGGTTTAAACAACTTAAATAAACAGCCCTAGCTGGAGGAAGAAATACCTTCAAACATTTAAATTTACATAACCTATGTTGCATTCATTCAATTTTTTTTTGTTCTAGTAGAAATGCTGTGTTTTCTAAAATCTCCATATATTATTTCTCTAAGCCGAATCCTATACCCGGTCGAAACTCGCTCATTTCTTTATCGAATTGCAAGAAAATTTGTGATTTTGAAGCTTATCCCGCGGGCTATTGACGAAAATTAGACCCACCTTCTAAAAAGTGTCGGTTCGTTTTTTATTCGAACTTCAATTTTTGGGCACAAAATTGACTCTATCTAGCGAAATAATTGTTGCATCATCTCCATTTTGATTTCATTCGAAAGATTAAAAAAAAATGCGTTCTTTAGAACGTTTCTCCGCTAGCGCCGCGTAACGAGAATCTCGAAAATCCACGTTTAAGCGACTTACAAGCGATTGAAGTTTGAAAAAATTAAATTTTTTGCTCAACCGTTAAAATCGTTACATTGTTGTTCAAATCAATTTTAAATGCGACATTCAAGCCTCGGTAAACCTTAATTGTAACTTTTATTGTTTCAAAATACTATGGTAGTTTTGCGATAACGTTAGTATTTAGTTTAGTAGTAGCCTTGGGTACTTGATTTTAATATAGAGTATCACTTTTGTAGTAGTTGTAAAAGTGAACGTGTCTTTGATCTCTTTGAAAAGTTGTCAGAACGACGGCAGTAGATGGCGATGTTGTGCAAATGAAGCCAATAAAAACTGTCGTATTAAATTTTAAGTTTAGAGTTTTTTTTTTTTTTTTTTGCGGAATTCCGCACGGGTCACCTAGTATAATATAGTGTCCACAGAAACTTCGTGTTGTATAGAGTTGATGTTAGTCACATTTTATTTTTATTAAAAATAAATATAATTCTAAGCATTTTACTTTGTCATTTTTACAGACGATTGGGGATAACTTAACGATGTAAAATGTTTATGTGATTCATTTACTATTTGTAAATATATTTATACTTAAGATATATTTTAGTATAGTGTGTGTAAAGTTTTTAAAATACTTCTTACTCTTCCCCTTGATTACGAATGAAGGGATATTTATTTTTAGCTCGATTGAAAACAGTTTCACAACGAATGCACATTTATTTTTAATGTATGCAATAATACAAGATGCAAAATCATTACCTTATGCACCATTAGGGAAATTACTACGCACTTCACAGATTATCTCATTATTTTTAAATGAGTTCTCTTAAGACTATTTATTAAAAGTAGCTCTAGAGCAGATGAATTATATATTTTGAATTCATTTTTAATTAATATTAAATTATATTTAATTAAATCCATATAATAAAATATTAAGCTATAATGATTCATACTAATTGATGTTCATTTTCTGAAATTTATTTACGAAATTGGAAACATATTTTTAAGTAGTAAAAACTGCGTTTTCCTAAAAAACAGACCAGTTTTTCGAATAAAAACATATATATGTGTATTTTTTCCTTGCGAAACAGCTTCTCAGAAAAGAAGCTAATACAAGTATCGATTTTATTTTGTGAGATTAGACATCCCTCTTCAGCTAAAAAATGTTTTTTACGCTCCTTCTATCGCTTAAAATAACTATATCAAACAAAAACTGCTTTTCTGAGTATACAAGTAAAAAATAGTTTTAGATTTCGTAAGAAAAAAACTGCTGGACAGATTCTTTCCATTTATTTGATTTTATATTTCAGAAGATTTTAACTAACCCAACTTTTTCAGAAAAACGAGAACACAGACATTTTATTCAGTGTGCTCCCGAATTCGAGCAACAAACAAAAAATACAAAAAATAAATATAAATGTTACGTACTTTTATCAGCCGAAAATATGTAAGGACAAGGACAAAAAAGTTTTATCAAATGTCATAAGTAAAAGTTTAAAAGTAGTAAAAAAATATATTTAACTAGTTCAACATTGCAAGTTATTTTGATATCATTTTAATTTATTTATTTATTTTCATTATAACCAAAAAAAGGGGGGGAAAAGCATATTAAACCTTAAACATAATTAGGAAAACAATTTAAAGTAATGATGTTTTGCCAAAAAAATATTTTTTGTCTAGTAGAGAAACTATCACCGTAAAATAGGCACAAACAAGCAGAGATACTGCAGACACGTGTTTCGGCGATACAAGGAACGCCTTTATCAATGCAAAAATATGTTGAGCTTATGGATGCACAGACATCCGACAAAAGCCTTGTAACGCCGAAACACGTGTCTGCAGTATCTCTGCTTATTTGTGCCTATTTTACGTTGATATTTGTGGTGTAGTGACGTTAATTAAAGTGGTTAGTTTAGCTAGAAGGTTCAACTGATTTCATGTCTAAAATACACCCTACCAAACATGTTACTCAAAAAAAAAAAAAAGGAAGTTTCTCTCCAACAGAAGTTAATTTCCAAAGAATTGACTTTAACAAATTAATAGAAATTCTCATCCTATAATCCTCAATAATTTACCTCATAAAATAATTTAAAACATAGTTAAAACTGATATCCCCAATATTTATGATATGAGCGATTCCATACCAAATCACCGAAAAAAAAAAGTTGGTCGCACGACCGACTCGGATTTTTTTTTTAATTTGGTACACAGATTGATGGTATAGAGGTATGAAAAAGCCCAAAAGGAAAGTTACCTGCTCCACTTATTTTCTGAGATACATGGCCTCAAAGTTTGTCCGCCACGTCAAAATACTAAAAAAGTAATGTTATTTAATCATTTTTTATAAAAAATCGTACTCATGCAAAATAAAAGTGTTAGGTATCTATGGAAACTAGTTACTCCAGGCATTCTGAAAAAAAATACTAGAACGTTCATAATGAAAATTGCCAAGGTACAGGGCTCTTTGAAGTTGTCACCACAAAAACTTGATTTTGCAGATTTTGCTAAAATTCAGGCATTTATTACAAAAAAAGGCAAACAAAACCAAAGGTTTTCTCACTTTCTGGTAGTGTACAGGTCCTCCCTGTAAATTGCTACGCAATAATTTTTTTGGGTTTCTCACTCCTTCTTGGAAATATTTTAGCTTAAAAATAAGCCATAAGGCAAAAAATGCGTTTTTGGCCATCTTGGCAGCCATTTTTCTCATAAAGGGGGAGCAGTAGAAACTTTAATTGTTTTTTTAAACAAGCCACTGATATGATAGCTATTCACAGGAAAAGAGTTTACTTTTGGTTATTTCTCCCATTAAGAGATATCCTACTGAGAGTATATGCATGTTTTTCGCGACGACCATATGCTTTTGTTCCCCCTCTCATGGACTTAAAATTAATTAAACCAAAAAATAATGATATATTTATTATTAGCTGTATTATCTACCCAATATGTCATGAAATTTAATTTATTAAATCATTGAACAATAAATTAGATAATTGATGAAAAAAAGAAAAAGTATTTCTCTGATGCCTGAGCATTATGCATTCATAATTATAAAGCACTAAATACTTTCTTGAGAAATTAATTAACATAAAGGAGCTCTAAATATTTATATTATAAGCAATACCCAATCTTGTGATTGGGTGATCTCCTGTTTTTAATTGAAGAATTTCTTGAATATCACATGAATATCAGGAAAATAAATGAGGTCTTTTCGTTTGATGTAGGATATTTTATGACAAATTTCATTTGATGGGCTACTAACTGAGCATGGTGATAAAGAGCTATTAATTCCAGCATCAAATTCCATTTTACCTTATTAAC
>JAXGGA010004762.1:0-84757 GCA_038373865.1 Uloborus plumipes
CCGTTTTGAGGGAAGGTCTTGCATCCATGGTACGGGAAAGTAGGCTCGTTTAGTTCTTGACAGAACTTCTTGTTCTTTAGTTGTTTTTCCTTTTGGTCTCTTTTTAAAAATTTAAAACTTCGTTTATGTTTTATCTTCGGCAAAGCCTTCAAAATTCTGAAAGTTTTATGTCATTTAATTACTAAGCAACTTCACGTTTTTGACAACTAGTTCTACTTTAACAAATGTCTGGCGCAGTATAATCTCTGAAAGGCGCTCTAGCGCCATAAAACATAAAAAAAAACCAACCAACTAACAAACTAGTGGCAAAAAGACACTGCGTATTTATTTATTCCAGAATAACAACATTGCGAGTCATTTGTCCGGCTCGAATTACAACTATCGGTACTGCATCCATAACAATAGTTGCTGCGAATTTTGCTGACGAAAACAAATTACAAAATGATGGCCTGGCACACTGTTGATTCAACAGACAAAAAGATTTCACTCGTTAGTCGAAAAATGTGTCAGCAATTATTGGTGCAAGAGACTGTGTTAACATGACTCAACGTTTCTGCAGCATTAATTCAAGCGCGTTTTTCTTACAATGATTTGCTGAAGTATTCCTCCCCGAAACTAATGTAAGAAATAACATTGCTGGAGCTCCATAACGCCTGATATTGTAAAATTATAAATTTAAAAAGAATAGTTCATCTTACATATCGCTCAGCAGTAACAAAAATTCCCATCTCAGAAAAAAAAAAAAAAAAAGGAGAATCATTGTTCCAAAATCTGATTCCAGACACATACTGACAAAGTTAGTTTACATAACAGAGGCGTGCTGGTCCGTCATTTAGGGGGGCTGGCCTTGGGATATTCTAGCATTTACAAGTATGTGCGGATGGTTTTTGCTGTTTTTTGATATAATTTAAACTGAGTATATAAATTTCTTACTTTTTTTTTTTTTTTTTTGAAAAGTGACTTGATCAAGAGTGTTCTTAACTATTATTCATTCAAAGGTAATATTTGTTTTTGTTTCGAATGAGTCACTACAAAGGACACGTATTAATTAAGCTTCAATTTAACATAGTATATTCAATTTAGATTCGGTCAGGGGCAGGGCTTAATTTCGAGTAAGAAAAGCGTGAAAGCCTTATGCAGGCTTCAGCAGGGCAACTGACAGTCAAGGCAGGGGTGCCCTTCCCCCACAAAACTTATCAAATTTATACTGCTCCGATTACGAGCCGCCTTAAGAGACGGTCTCCTCAAGGGCCGGCCCCCTAGTTTCCGACTGGGTCAACATGGCCTCTCATCGGCCCCTGGGCTTTAGGATCCGTGTTCATACGTGAACGCTTTAGATCTTAACCCTCCATGCTCCGACGGGATTCAAAAAGTCCCGCTTATATTTAATTTAGTATTATAAATACTTAAATGGCTGGAATCATGTTGAAGCTTTTAAGTACCACTCTTTGTACTTCGCTGAGAGGCCATGGCTGTTAGATAGTACGTTGCCATCAGAAAGTTTTCTTAGGCGCCCTAAGGCGTAGGGGGCCTTATACCATGAGCGCCCTGATGGGAGGTCACTGTGACCTCCTAAAAGATTCCTCTTTCGGCAAATTGGGCTAACGATTCGGAAAAGCAATATTGCAACATTGAGATTATGTGTTCTTTTTAATTTTTAAAGTTTTTTAAGATGCCAATGTTTTTTCTCATTAATGTTACGTCTGTACGACATGTGTGCATGCTCGTATTTTATCATTCGGTTACGTTGAAACTGTATTCGGCAACTGATAATTTTCCCCCTCCCAAACATTTTAGTTCAGGGCGCCTCTGCCTCAGACCCTTGAATTTGCTGAATTTATTTGGGACATGCAGGGTTAAGCTACACGGTCGACGCTCGATATAACGACCATCTCCATCCTTCAGAAAACGGTCTTTATAACGAATGGTCACAAAAGAGGTAGAACATAGAGTATATTGGGATACACAGTTGGGGTTTTTCTCACCGGTCGTTTTATTAGGATGGTCTTTATAACGAATGGTCGCTATAGTGAGCGTCAACTGTATTTCACAACCCCGGCGCGTTATTGTTTTGGAGGAAATCGAATAAAGAGAACACATGAAGCGATAACAACACCTCTCTCTGATCGTCTGCTTATCTCGTCTCAGATCTGGCAGACGTCTCTCGTGCTCGCAGCTATGCAGAACAACGCTCCAGTAATTCAGTCCCATAAGTCCATTGCGACTGACGAAAGGCACAACATCGTACGGGAGCATCCGAAGCGAGACAAAACGATCTTGTGTCAGTATTACGCATCATTTCGTGGAAGCTAAATAGCGTTTTCATTTTCGCGGGATAGAAATGAGGTGGATTTATTGCACGTGTGTTTATCCTGCCTAGTTTCTTTGTCGTAATTTATCTGGGTAGACATGTTCCACGCAGAATTAATGCAAGCCTTAGCTTGAAGGAGTGAGGAGTTGAGAGAATGTTTAAAGACTAATGTTTAAAAACAGCATAATCAATGGCGGATTTACATAGGATTTGGGGGACATTTTTGAAATAAAATATTGTGTTTATTTTCACTAGAAAACCGCATTCGACAATTCGATCTTGCGAAAATTAAAAATTTACCAAAGCTTTAAGGAGAATTTCACCCCCCCTCCCCCCCCGCACGTGGCAGCCCATATAGCTCATTAAAAAGCAACGATTTTTTGGTGGAATGACTTCGGCAGTTTGGGAAAGCACGTTCACTCGCGGAAGCAATGTCAAAGTTCTGGGGACCCTAGGGTTTCGCAGCACCTAAGTTCAGAGCAGGGACTGATTTACGGCATGCCCCGAGCCCGGGGCCCCCAATGAAAGATGGCATCGAATTTCTGTCATTCGAATTTTTTTGAAAGGGACCCGTGTTCGGGACCTCCAAATAAAGGGTTTGTTTAATAGCTGAAGAAAAAAAAAAGAATTTATTTTATGAAAAAAAAAATCTTGATTCAGCCTTCATACAAATACAATGACTATTCACAACAAAAAAAAAGTGGCCTCAATTCTCTTGGGGGGGGGGGCATATTTATTAGGGCAAATGTTAATAAGGCTCTGCTGTTATGTCGTGAAGCGAATTCAAGCGCATTCACTTGACAGTGAATTATTATTCTCCGCTCTTTGGACGGTCAACGTGTGAGGCAATCATAGGCGATGTAGGCGATCGAGAACCGGTGAATCAGCGAAAGAGGCGAGAGCGCCCTCCCCACGCGAACACCGGCCTCCAAATTAGGAGAACTCTCCTCGGACGCTTCGTTTTCATTCTAACACACGATTTGCAAGGAGGTCCCCTAGCAAGGATGGATGTAGAATTTTTTCAATGAGGGGGCAATCTATATACAAAAACGGATGTATGTATATTTGTGTATATATATATGTTTGTTCCTTATACAAATCCAGTTTTCGTCGGATTTTCATCAAACTTGGCACAAAGGTTCCTTGATGCACTAGAATTCATAGGCGGGGTTTTGAAGAAAAAAAAATCAGAAAAGCTCAAAATTCAAATTTTTGTCTCAAAATGGCCATTGTCTTTCGATTTTGAATATTATATATAGAGCAGTGGTTCCCAAAGTGGTCCAGGGAGAGGGACCCGCAGAGGCAGAGGTGGCGCAAGGAAATGCCCGACAGGGGGCAAGCTTGCCCGACAGGGGGGCACAGGTATAATTTAAAAATTAAAGTCCCCCCTCCCCGTTCTCCAGTGTTTTAATTTTTTATGGAGCATTCGCATAAAAGGTAATCATTCTGACCATAAACCCAAAACAAAATAGTACAAGTATTAGGATTAAATTTAAAAAAATAAAAAAACCCAGACCCTAAGTGCCGACCTCATTTTAAAACGAACTACACCGATCAAAAAGCATTTTAAATTTAAATACATTCAGTTGTTTTCAAGAGGACCAGGTAAACACGGAAAAGGAACGATAATCCTTACTAGTAAATTTGCTAGTCGCAAAAGCAGAATAAAGAGGGAAAATTGAATATTCTTTTAAAACCTCATACTAAAATCAATTACAAGTATTTTAATTGTTAACAAATATAAAATGGCAACAGAAAAACATTTTAAATCATTGAGTTTTCTTTCTTCGTGGGCCAACAATGACATCGGCTTCCAATTGCGTAAATTTAAGGAAGCCGCATTTTCTGAAAAACGTTAGCATTCGAATTCTAAATAACATGGAAGTTTCAAACACATTCTATCAGATGCAGAATTTTTTTTTCATTTTGATACTGTTGTTTTACTTTTCTCTTGTTTTTTTTTTCTCTTCAAAAATCGTGGAAAACCTTTTAAAGGTTTTTAATTAATATCTTCGTTAATTAATGTCATTCGAAAACGCGATCTAGCTGAGAACACTCTCCTTTCAAACAATTTTTTTTTTCGAAACGGTCCATCCGATCAGCCTGTAGAGTGCCACAGACAGATCGACAAATACACAGACACGTCAACCCCCTTCCTTGTTGCGTCGGGGGTTTACAATCAGGATTGAAACTAAACAAAAGGATAAAGATGTACGTACATCTACAATTTTATTTTCCGAAAGAATTTCAGAGATACACAAAACGAAAATATTAAATGATAAAGGAAATGAAAAACAAATGAAGTGTAATTGAACTTAATAAATAAAAAGAATTATCTTATAAACTAGTCTGCTTGAGAGTGAAAAATATGAGCGAAAAAAAAGTATCAACACTTTTTTTCCTCACCTCTAAACACAAAGGGTGTAGATTTAATTTTTAACTCGTTGCTATCTAAATGTGTACGTTTTTAAATGAAAGAAAGAAAGAAACGAAGAAAGAAAACACAAAAAAAAAATCAAATTCATACTGCCTCTATTGCTAAAAAAAAAAGCATTTCAAAAGTTTATAACACACACTTACCCAGTTACTTCTGGACAAGATTTACATCTGTTCTGTTCTGTTAAATTTCAATTCGTTTAAATTTTGGTTAAGATTTTTTTTTCTCTCGTTAAGAAGTAACTCCGTGAGTGAAAAGTTATAGTGCATTCTGTCACCATATGACGTGACGGTGCGAAGGGCGAATTTGAACTGGGGCCTAGGGTATGCTTCGTTTCCTTACTAGCTCTCTATGCACAACGCTCGGGAGCCCGCGGCACTGGTTTACGAGAAGAAAAAGGGGTCTAATCCCCGAGTCTCAAGTATCGCTCCTCCTCAGAGGGTGGCAAAGGCCCTGGAGAGAAACACGTGTCTAGCGGCTGATTTTAAGAAATGAGGTTGAGGCAACTAAACAGCTATTTATTGTTGATGATTATCAGATTCTCAGAAAGTGACAATGAATGTCCGTTTGCCATGCTGCTGCAACCCTGATGCTGCTGGCGATTTGCGGGTGGGGACAGCTGGTAAGAAAAAAAGAGGAAGATTTGTCCTTTTCAACCTGAACAAAAATAACTTTCTCCAGCAGAACTTACGTTCGTTCAAAAGAGATACGACGACATCTAGCCGATGCATCCTGTTGCTACTAGTCTCCCGAAGGTTCTCGTGTTCAAAATTGGTCTGGAAACGCGTAATTCGTTAAATAATGAGAATATTTTAGAAAAAAAATAGTTTTTTTGATTGAATTATTTTATTGAAAAAAGTTTACTGATCCGTCGGGATCGGAAAGATTTTCGGCACTCAGATTTCTGTCGGAAAATTTGATCGTCGGATTTTCCCGACGAAGTTAGAAAATTTCCCCGATGGGGGGGCAAGACGTTTCCGACAGGGGGGCAATTGCCCCCCCTGCCCCATAGCTGGCGCCGCCACTGCGCAGAGGTCCAAGCCGGTCTCTAAGGGGTCCTTGTCAGCAAAAGAAAAAATTGAGCGTGCATGAGATGCTAATATAAGTCCAAGAGCCATTTTCACAAAACTTTACACATTCTATAAGTGTACTAAATTTACATAACTTGACTTTTAAAAGGTTATGAGTGTAAAAAGTAAGTTTTTCAAAAATTGTCACATGTCACCTTTATCCACTTGCCCTTCAATTAGGAAACAATGTGGGTGCAGAGTCCCTTAGTGCGCTTTTTCGCGTGCAAGAAAAGATTTAGAGTGATTTAAGGCTTGTTATTTTGCTCTCGGTGTACGGCGTTTAATAAATTCATTTTTAGCAAAAGAAGAAAGGTGGGGAAAAAAGCTCTTGCGCTCCTGATGGAAGTATTTTCTCACATAGCTCATATTTCATTGTTTGATTCAAGCTATCAAAACCGCCATTGGCTGCTCATGGAACGCCAAAATAAAAACAACTCTTAAGTAAGCATGACAAGGCGGACACGGAGCTCACGCACAAAGCCGTCTTTGTCGAAAAAACACTGGAGTGTCCCTTCTGTCACAAAGGACGGTATTGTCAACTCGAATCTAGTGGCAAAATCGAAAAAAGGTTTTACAAGCTACGCGGCACTTCAATGATACGATTAGATGTGTATATTGAGTCGAATCTCGCTTAATATAGCGGTTCAGTTTTTAAAAAGGAAGATATAACAGCTCTTTTGAATGCATGTCCGTATAGGTTAATGCACTAATTTGGAATGGTCCACGAATCCCGTGACTCAGAATGTGAGCGAGCATTGCTAGATGATAACGAAAATTAATATTGAAAGCTATGTACGTGTTACTCACTTTCATGTAAATTCCTGGTAAGCGTATTAAATGATGAGAAAAGAATTCAGCAAATTGAAAGTCGGTCCAACTGTAGCAAACGAAAATCAACAAATAAAAACTTGCCGCAGACTCCACACCACTTATTTATACCAGGGCTGTGGAGCATAGGTGCCGGCCAAATCGTACGTAGGGGGGTGCTCTCGAATTAAAAAAAAAAAAAAAAACAATTACGAAAAATTAGCCCCATTCGGGGCCCCTCGTAATTGCGACATGGTAAATCCACCATTGAGTACTTCTTTAGTATATAGTACATCTTAAATGCATTTAACTTTTTCGACACTTTCCTACACTAATGGGCGACGGCAGAGGGGGGGGCAAAGGGGTTATACTTGCGTCCCCTCGATTTCGGGAAAAAAAAGTTTTAAAAATTGCAAGCGATTTTTGTCACAAAATATTTTGTTTGCCAATTTTTTCCAGAAAAAATTTTTTTGTGATTTTTTAGCGCGATTTTTTTTTTTTTTTTTACAAAATTAAAAAAAAAAATAAATAAATAAATTTTTTTTTTTTGCTTTTTTTTCGTTGAAATGTCTATAATGAACAAAACTACGATATAACAGGGCATTAGAGAGGGCAAAAAAAATAATTTTAAATAATTACACGCTTAGTTTGTTGTAGCAACCGATTGAGAGTGACTCATTTTACAAATATCGATAAATTTTAATAAATATACAAAAAAAAAAAAAAAAAGATCTGTGGGAATCTCGGCAAATATTGCCAAACTGGGGAAACTGACACTGAATTCGACTTTTCATATTTGTCGCCTGAAAATTTGAGCCGAAATTTAAGGGTAAAAATTTTTGCTAATACTTCCTGTGCTTAGTACAAGGGAGAAATACCAGATTTTTGTTGCGACTTTTTACGTTACGTTACGTTACGTTACGTAAACAATGAAATTTAACATACGATATACGTAATATCAACATCTTCGGACGGAATGACACTTTTCTCAAGATGACATCATTACACTTCTTATCCATTGGCAATCTCGATGCCAAAATATTCCCATGGGTAATCCGGTGGAGTTCCACATTTCTTCATCTGATAATCCGACAACGTCATATCTGGTCCATTAAATAAATCGGGGGTAAAATCTCTAAAGGTAAACAATTTATTGCAAAGATATGTTCTCCTTTTTCAATATGCCTCAAGAACCAAGTTTGTATCTTCAGCAAAATTTATTAAGTTATATCTTTCCATGTCTTGCTATATCTTTTCGTTTTTTACAAGTACTAAAATTAAATTAAAAATTAAAAAAGAAACCCGACCCTGATTGCCTACCTCCAATTGAAAACGAACATCACTGGTCAGAAAGCATTTCAAAGCAGAATGAAGAGAAAATATTGAAAATCCGTACACAAAAACCAGTTACAAGTATTTTAATTGTTAACAAATAGAAACTAGCAACAGAGATAAATCACTTAGTTTTCTTTCAATTCGCGAATTCAAATCGCGTAATTTTAAGGCTTAGCCGCATTTGCTAAAAAACGTTATAATTCGAGTTCCTGTATCGGACGCAGAAAAATGTTCTCTTTCTTTTGATACCATTGTTTTAAATTTTCAAATACGTTTTCACTTCAAAAATTGCAAAAAATGTTTTAATGGTTTTCAATTAATATCTTCATTAATTAATGTCATACGAAGACGGAACCTTCCCCCCTAGACGGGCTAAGAACACTCTCGATCGACTCACCTTTCGAACTTTTTTTTTCAAAGTCTGTCCACCCGTTTAAGCGTTAAGGCCGATTCAGATTGCGAGCGACGCGAACGAACGAAGCGTTTTTCGCTCGCTGGTCAAAAATTCCGATCATTCATACTAGATGCGGGCGAAAGTCACGTGATGGTATTCACCCACTAAGGATAAAGTGCGCCCAACTCGCGAGAGCCAATGAAATCGAATGTCCACGCGGTCAAAACAGAGCAAAGATGGCGCTTTCCCTCTAACTGGCTGGCGCTCTCTTTGCCAAATTTCTTTCGCCTTTCGCACGCGAAAATATCTAGCATGCTAGATATTTTCGCTTGCGAAAGGCGAAAGAAATTTGGCAACGAGAGCGCCAGCCAGTTAGAGGGAAGGCGCCATCTTTGCTCTGTTTTGACCGCGTGGACATTCGATTTCATTGGCTCTCGCGAGTTGGGCGCACTTTATCCTTAGTGGGTGAATACCATCACGTGACTTTCGCCCGCATCTAGTATGAATGATCGGAATTTTTGACCAGCGAGCGAAAAACGCTTCGTTCGTTCGCGTCGCTCGCAATCTGAATCGGCCTTTAGAGCGCCACAGACATACACAGATCGTCAAACTTATGGACTCCCTTCCTTGTCGCGTCGGGCGGTTAAAAATGTATTTTCATTAAATTTGTTCAATGTATTTATTTATTTATTTTATTTATAACTTCAAGCAATAGTATACAAACATTTTATAGTTTTAGGCAGTGCCAAAGAGGAAAAGAGGGTCACAATACTAAAACAAGAAGTTCTGTCAAGAACTAAACGAGCCTACTTTCCCGTACATCGAAATCGGCATTGTAGCATCTGATCAATATTCTCTTGATTATCTGAAACTGAAAATTATGTCAAACATACCTCTATAGCACTTAAAGCTGATTTCTAAAAGCAAAATATACCCCTCTCATCAGATGAAATAGACACGTAAAAATTAAATAAACGAGTCAATTAAGTTTTGTCGCACCTTTTAAAGAATGTAACTGTTATAGTTCTTCCGTAGAAAAATTCCACAATCGTTTTCAAAAGAAAAAAAAATAAACAAATAAAATAAAAGTACAAAGAACTTCAAAACATTTTATCAAAGAAAGAAAAAAAAACTCGTTCGTTAATAAAATGTCTTGAATTTCATTTTTAATCCGTTGCCAGTTGTTAAATATAAATAAAGAATAAAATGCTCTCGTGAATGAAAAATTTTTGTTAACAAAAAAAAAAAAAAAATATCGTCTGCCAAAAAAAAAAAAATCATAATAATAATAAATTAAACAAAACAAATAAATAAATAAACAAAAAATCGTCTGCCCAGTCAGTCATTTTTTTCTGAGCCTGCATTTCTGCCATGTCTGCGGAGTCGGAGTCGGAATCAGAGTCCTCTCAGAAGATTATTCAGAAAAGTACTTTACAATACATTATTTATCAAAACCATTTTCTTACAAAGTTAGTTTGAAGGAAATCCGCCTTGAAGTTCAGAATCAACATTCAATTTAAATTTCTCCGTAGGCGCTCATGTTAAAATTTTTTCTGAACGGTTCATCATTGAACGAAAAATTGTTCAAATTGAAAAGTGAAATATGGGAAGAAGCCTCTCCGAGATCTTTCGAACAAAAAAAAGTTTATTCAATTCCGACGGTTCACTTAAAAGTTATTAGGTGGGGAAAGGTTGTTTGAACGGTTCAATGTTGAACGAAAAAAATGTTCAAATTGAAAATTTAAATACGGTAATGAAGCATGCCGAGATCTTTCGAACAAAAAAAAAAAGTTTGTTTAAATCGGACTGTTCACTCAAAAGTTATTAGGTGTGAGAGCTTTTTTGAACGGTTCAATGTTGAACGAAAAAATTGTTCAAATCAAAAATGTAGGTACGGGAATGAAGTATCCCTGAAAAGATCTTTCGAACAAAAAAAAGTTTGTTCAAATCGGACAGTTCATTCAAAAGTTAGTATCGCGGGACCGGTTATTTGAACGGCTCAAAGTTGAACCAAAAATTGTTCAAATCAAAAAATCAAATATGGGAATGAGCTGTACTCGCCGAGATCTTTCCAACAAAAAAAAGTTTGTCCAAATCGGAATGTTCATTCAAAAGTTATTAGGGGGGGACAGACAGACCGACCCACAGTGGAGTATTTAAGTGAAAATCCTGGCCAAAAGTCGAAAATGTAAAGTATGGTCAATCTCACACTTCTATTCATTTTCGGACAACTGATAAGACACTACGTCATAATATACAATATAAAACCCCTTCCACTTTGATCAAGACCCACACGAATGCTTCAAACTCAGTCGATGTGAAATCTGCGCTGCTGTTTTCCTGGAAGCTTCGTTTGTTGCTTACATTCAATGCTCTGTATTCGGTGGCTTATTTCGAAATTATATAAAAAACACTAATGAATATGGAAGACGAAGGTATGTACTTTAATATGATGTGCAATCCATGTAGAATTTGCTTCGGGAAATATTTTTTTAATAGCGTTTTACACAACTTTAAAAAAATCGCTCTATTTTCAGTAAATTTTTTAAAAAGAAAGGCTTTTATATGGGTTCCGGGCATTTCCGGACTCAAGTTCGGGTATCAAAATAAAGCTTAAGGTTCCCTTAAAACGTATTTGAAAAAAAAAGTTGCCCCTTTTTGCCCCATTTTGCTTAAAATAGGTTTAAACTGGATGAAGTAAATTTGCGTTTTTTCTTTTGGGTTTGTACATGTTCGTTTTTTTTTCAGGATCTTCTAGGAAGTTTATAGAAATCACAAACAAATCATTGTATGAGATAATTAAAAAGTGTCCGTCTAAAAAATTAGACGAAAAAGTTATGTATTTGCAGAGTTTTGGGTCAAAAACTCCATTGAGGGGAAGCAGAAAAAATTTCGTTTTCTAGTGCTATATAACATTAATATGTGTAGGTAATTTTCCCTTATCTTTGGCGATTTATGTAAAATTTGCTTTGAGTTGAAATAAAAAAGGAACGGTTTAAAGAATCTTTTCGAACTATAGCCTTTGTTACTCCCTGAGAAGGTACCTTTCATATGCTGAAAATGTTTTTCAAATAGGTGCATGGTTTCGGAGGTTATTTAAGATACAAAATCACCCTTCCTCTTTGTAATATTAGAAAAGATTTATTTTTGCAATGAAAAAGGATTCATTAAAACATCAAAATATTTGCCTGCAATTCTCGTGGCCTTTTTTTTTCTTTTGTTCAAGGTTAATTTGTCAGGTCAAGGCATTTTTTGTAACCTAACGATTAGAAATTATAATCAAAATTTTTTCCTCATATTTAAGTAACTTTTTGACAGAATACAGGTATTGTTGAACTACTTTTTTGGGAGGGGGGGAGGAGAGGAGGCAATGTACTAATTACATTCCGTCAAAGGAAAAAATACATCGAATAAAACTTATTAGCTTTCGCTTCAAACAATTCCTCGTCAGCTTCTGGCATGTTGTCAGCTGCTGCGGAATGAACGTAAAACCATGGTGAAACACGATGAAAATTTTTCCTTCACCTCTTTAAAAAAATTTACTAAAAATCAATGAAGCAAGATAACTTCACCGTTTTTGCTTTAAATGAAGGTGAAATGTTTATATTGTATCCTTGAAAAGTTTCAGAGCAATAACACCATTAGATTCTCGGATGCAGGAATTTTAATTTACGTTGATTGATAAATTAAAAAACGTCGAAAAAGTGACCTTTCTTTGAAAATTCCTGAAAATTCGGTAAATTACGTTAGAACTTCAAACAATTTAGACTTTTAAAGAAATTGAATTGCTCCAAATGGTGATGTATTTTTTTTCTTCCTACGTTCACTAGAAACCTTTTTACGGTCGTAAACTCGCAAAATTCAAAACCATGGATAAAACATTAAATAACTTTTTTTCTAAATTAAATTTTAAAAATCGAGCTTCAAGTTACAACATCTGACTTTTTAGACACTTTGTTGACCAAGTTTCATAGCTGTACGCTGGGTAGCTTTGCTGTACAACGCCCAAACGCACAGAAGGATATTCCCTTAGAAGAGCGAAAATTCCAAAATAGTTTTGGCCAGGATTTTCAGTCAAATACTCCACTGTGCGACCGACAGACACACAAATTCCCCATCTCAATACCCTACTTTCAAATTTTTAATTTTTCGATATTTATTTAATTTTTTTGTTTCTTTTTGACTGTTTTTTACTTGGCGATTTTTTTTTACTTGGCAATATTTTTTTGACTTGGCGACATTTTTTGGACTTGGCGACATTTTTTAGATGCATTAAGCCAATTTTAATGCTTTTTTCGTTTCTTTTATTTTTAACGGGAAAGTAGGCTAATAATTTTTCGATATTTATTTAATTTTTTTGTTTTTTTTTTTTTTTTGACTTTTTTTTACTTGGCGATTTTTTTTTACTTGGCGATATTTTTTGGACTTCGCGACATTTTTTAGATGCATTAAGCCAATTTTAATGCTTTTTTCGTTTCTTTTATTTTTAACGGGAAAGTAGGCTAAAAAAAGTGACATTACTTATGGATACCTCTTTAGATAATGTAATTAGGATTAATATAAGCGACATAAAATGTAAGCTAGCTGAATCACTGGTTATCCGAATCGCGTGCAGAAGTAAAAGAGAAATGAATTGTTATTAGCAAAATAATAACTCTCTCTGTGTGCTATTTCTTTTGCAAATCTCATTAAACAGTATACTTTAACCGAGATATTCAGTATAGAATAACTTTTAGTTAAAGTACATATGAAGAACTGTACTGATGTACAGCACTTAAGTACGCGTAACAAATAATAGTATTGCCTTTTCATTGGATTAATTAGAACCTCT
This sequence comes from Uloborus plumipes, assembly GCA_038373865.1. NCBI lineage: Eukaryota > Metazoa > Arthropoda > Arachnida > Araneae > Uloboridae > Uloborus > Uloborus plumipes. The sequence continues at coordinate 13,186 of JAXGGA010004762.1, forward strand.
TTTTCCTTAAAAAGTTTTTTCCCCACATTTTCAACATACAGAAATTATTCAGGGGTGCCCATCAACCAAAGGCAATGGTGCACCCCCTCAAATGCTACGAAGCCCACTCAAGAAAGAGACCCGCCCCCCTCCTCTCCGCAAAAAAAAAACAAAGACATAAAAAAACCACTAAAATCTCCCCTTTCCCAAAATTTCAATGGTGCATTTTCGATTACCCGAAAGGGGGCGGTCCTAACTGATTCGGACAATTGAAGTTCTGCCCGCCAACATGTCTAGTGGTCATAGAAGTCTGGCTGCAGATGAGGAGGTTCTGGGTTCGAATCCCACCTCGGACATAGATGTACTTTCTCTTTCCTGTCCTTGTCCTTTCTTTCTGTGAGTTGCTGTGAATGGTTGCCTACCCTATAAAACGGGTCCTCATGGCATGCGTGTACTGTGGAAGTCGGACTTCACACCAAATCACGGTACAGTTGGAAAAGAGAAGCAGCGTACCCCAAATTACCAGCATAGCTGCCACAAGACAACAACAACAATGGGGGAGTTTCCGAAATTTCAAAAGCATTTTTTTTTCTGAAAGAACATGCTTCAAAACATAGGAATTGACCATTTTTTAAATTTTTTGACACAGTTATATATTTTTTAAGAATTATTTTAACCGCTGCGCAGATGCTATTCCGAAAAAAAAAAAAAAACCGCGCATGACGTCAGTGGTGCACGTAAGCGCGAAATCTAAAGGCTTTTGGTTTCCTAGAATCGTCGCCGACGCCGGGCGCGACGCACGCTGGAATCAGAACCAGTTTGATTGGAGCGTGGCGTGAAGCGACGTCAATCTGCGGCTCAGGCGCATGCGCAGAAGGCGGAGGCGTCTGTCGCCTCGCCACAGATCGACGATTTCACTCCTAGGAAACTGGGCCTTAATTGGTTGAAGTGAGATGACGAAGGTCGTGACGTCACCGATTCCTGCGATTGAACAGGTCAAGCAAAATGGTGTTAGTAAACAAAATACTGAGTTGTTAGGTGCACCACTGACGTCACAAAAACCACGCCCCGTTTTCAAGGTAGGGCATTTAAAAAAAATAATAAAAAATAAAATGTTGGGAAAATTAAAGTATTTTCCGGGCCCATGTTATTCTTTTATATCATTCTACCAATTTCAGTAACAAAATGTAGTACTTTTGACTGAAGGAAACTCCCCCATTGAAGTTCTACTGTCCCTCCGTGAAAACAGCGCCTGTACTAGACAGCAACTTAACTTGATACTGAACGTCACTACGGGCGGAGCCAATAAGAGCTCACAAGCAGTCAGCGATCTCCTCTAATTCGCCAAGTAGACTGTGACCTTTTATCTAGCTCGTTTTTCATAGGCTAACGTCACGATGTTGTTGTCAAGAAACGTTGCAGTGTAGTTCAGCACGCGCGAACCATTCTACTTAAAAAAGGGGTGATAGGATGTAATCGAGAACTTTCCGAAGTTTTCAATTTAAAACTTGCATTTGCTATTCTTTTGACATATTCGACTAAACTATGTATTTGAAATTAGCATCGTTCTACGTTGTTTGATATGCCTCAAATTGCTTCTTATTATTCTTCCCCTTATCGTTGTCTTACCTATCACCCCTATTTTGGTAAGATCAGAGAAGACCTAACGCATGCTTAAATCCGAGGAAAGATCAGACAGTATTGTAAAAATAAATCACATCTAACTAAACTCAACTGATAAATAAATAGTGATTTTCCATGACCATTTTCATCGTTTCATCCAACTGGTTTTCCGTATGCACGTTTTCAGTTATTCAAAACGAATATTTCGCTCACGCCAACGCAAATAGAACAAAAACGGTCACGAAGGAATCTGAACCGTTAAAAAACACTTCAACTGACGAGAGAAATCTCTTGCCGTTAAATGGCAAAAATAAAATCCTACACTTCCAGCCAGGTCAAGTGTGCCATCCCAACTCCAAAAACTGTGCCCTTAATTGAAACAATGTAACGCAATAAAAGCCTATTATCTCTATTTTTCTTAATGGGCTATTATTTGCAGAATCATTGCGATACCATGCACTGCTCCAAGCGTTGAATTCTGAGAGGTATGTCACGTGTGCTGGTTTCTCAGCGGTAAGATGCACTTTCCAAAACAATCGTTTGTTTTATGAATTTTTCTAAGCAGCGAAATTTTCAACAGTAGATCAAAGAATTTTTTCCGGTGCTATTCTACGTGTTACTTCGTAAAGTATCGTTTCTGTAGTCTATGTCATATAATATACAGTACCACACTATCTACAGGAAAATCATCTTCGACAATAGAACAAGCGAATACATCAGATTGTGATAAACATCTAACATAAACACTTGAATAATTCAGTAATGATAATAGATATGATGATGATTTTATGATTTTATTTGAATATTTTTAAAGAGATTCGAAGATGTTGTGTTACTAATTACACTCTTTCCCGAAAGCAATGATATGACTAACCCATAAACAGCAGAATTCCAACAAAAGGTTAACCCATTAATGCCTAGCGTCCCTTTCCAGGGACGGTCCGAAAAAGGGTCTGAATTTCCCCAAAATGAACATTTCAACCAAATAATAGTGTTCAATGAGTACCTTGGTATTGTTTCGATTCGTTATTAACAGATAGCAGCACATAAACATTGTAAAGTGTGTTCTGTAGCAGTTTTAATATGACCTTTATCAAAAATGACATCGTTCAGAACCTCCAGAAAAAAAACAAAGTTTTCAAAGTTATTCCCAGCTTCCCAGTTTATGTTCATTGCTGATTTTATTTCTTCTTATAAAATGTCTATTTAAACATTATATCGTAGGCAGAAAAAAATTTTAGTAAGAAAAGTATGTACCCTCTGGGGTCTATTGTAACTTTTAAAGGACGATTTTTCTTTCTTTAATAAAACAATTATTTTTTACATAACATTTTTTTTATTATTTTTCCTGTCCATTAAACACTGTTTGTAACCAGTATACAAAATATCTTTGGAAAAAATGTCAGGCATTAATGTGTTAATGAAAGAATATTCGTGGCGAAAAGCGGCTTAAAACAGGTTCCTGTAAATATGTGTCAAGTTAGAGAGGTTTGCACCAATTGAAATTAACATAGGGCCCAACTATTGGGAAATAAATGTCGGCTTACTGCGGCTGTCGAGTTATCCACGTGTCGAGATACCGGCGTTATAACGTACATCAATACAAATCAAGCAATTAAATATCCAATATTGAAAAACATGTACTTACAACTGCAGAAGATCTTCAATTCGGTTCGGGAAAAGCCACGGTAATCCACGTCAGGTACATACAAAGAAATATTTGGAGTCAATTCAGCCTTCGCACCACACCACACATCTCTAGAAAGAAAGAGAAAAAATTCGTTTGGAAATAATCCTTCACATCGGAAATTAGAAATTAGTTTGAAGCGCTTTATCGTACGCAGAAACAGTTATCACCATTTATCTTTTTTTATCTTTCAAGACCACCCATTTAATACTTCCATATCGAGATGAAAATCTAGACGGAACCTCTTATGGACTCGTTCCAGCACAGCCATAGAGTTATAATTAGTATCAGGGCCGACGAGAGCCCATGTCAGCCTACTCAGGGCCCAATTAAGCCAATGTGATGCGCCGGTACTGGTACAAATTGGAATTCTCGGTCCCAGTACCTTTCTTGAGGTTCAAAATTAAATTCTTATTATTGAAATTAAAGTTATCTTTATCTGTTTAACTGTCTACGCAAAACTAAAACCAAGGTACTACAATTTCAAAAAAAAAAAAGAAAAAAAAAATCCCTACACCACTTAAGAGTTTAAAATGTTTCTTGAAAAATTTAACGAAAAAAAGTTGGATAATAAAAATTATTCTATTCGCTTTTTTCAAACTTCCTGCTTGACAAGGGTGGATCCAGAAATGTTCCAAGGGAGGGGCGATTTTTTTTTTTTACTTGCCCCTTTTTTTAACCACACATCCTGGTTGACACCTGTTTATTAGAAATGTTTCGGTCTTCAATTTCCAAAAAATTCCAGATCAGAGCCCCGAATAGCAACCACTTCTCATAATATCATCGAAAATTACCTAAAATTGCCTTTTCTGAGCTTTAAATAAAAAAATTGCTGTAGAAGAGTCCCTCAAGGTAGGGGCGATCGCCCCATCGCCCCTTCCTTGTATCCGCCCTGATGCTTGACCACAACTGACATAGAAATAAAATAAAACAAGGATATTAAGAGTACTTTACACATAAAATCGGAAGAAAACCAAAAACTTAATTTTTTTCCAAAAATCACAGAAAAAGGTCGAGTTCAGTTTAACACACCAGTGGGCGCAGCCGACATACCTACATGAAAGGTCGAGCTTATTTCTCACATACAGTAAAGTCACAAATTTTCGACAATTGGTCAAAGGGAAGGGGAAGAATAGCGAAGGACATACATTTAAGCAGCACCAGAACTAAAGGCATAAAACGAAATTCATAGCGTATCTCTTAGATACGCACACAAGTTGGAAGGTTAAAAACAAGCTGTGAACATTTGCACAGACTTCATCTTTACAACATACTTGCCTTCTTTTAAAAATGGGCATCAGCAAAACTGTCTCGTGCAAACCACCATCTCATCCGATTAAAAATTTGCGCAAATTAACATATTTAAGGAAGAACAAAACTAAGAATGATATAAAAATATGAGAGCAAAGGGTAAATAAACTATAAGGAGTAACTAAAGGGTAAATAAACATATTAAACATTTAAATTAGCTGGAATGATCGTCAAAATCTTCAGAGTTTAAACACGATAAAATAAATCCTGAATTTAAATAATTCGCATTTCTCAACTTTTGCATAATTTTTCAACCTAAATTCTTCAATTCCGATATTACATTGCCATCTAAAGCGTCTTTAATCATTTTTAAAAGAAAAAAAGAATCCGGCTCAATTCATCTCGGATGCAACTGGATTGAAATTCCAGAAAGGGCGTATCAAAATGGCGATAGTTCAAATTCTTTGCTGAGGAATATGAGACATCAAAGTAAAAAGTAATGGTAAGCAGGGGTGCCCAAGCTCAAGGGCGCAAATCCCCCCTCCCCTCTCCCTTAAATTTTTCACAGCCCTCTAATGCTTTTTATTTTTATCCCTTTTTTTTAATTTTATTTATTTTTTAAAATATTATTTTTTTGAATTATAACTAATTTTTCTTCATTAATAAATTTTTCAGAAGTGCTAATTATGAGCAGAATATAATCGCTTTTTTTCCCTTCCAGACATTCCAAGCACACACAAAAAAATAATAATAAATAAACTAAAATAAATGAATACAAAAATAATAATAAAAAATAATAATAAAGAAAAAATTTAAATAAAAAAAATTTCATTAAAAAAAACATTATTTATTTATTTAGTCCTCTTTCAGGTGCCAACGAATTATCTTGCCTGCTTAGCAGAGCAAAGCCGAATAGTGATGAAAGCTGCCGTTTGCGACTTTTTGAAAATTCGTTGAGAAAACATCCAAGTTTGGGGAGAGAAAAATATTAACATAAAAAAATATTCAAATGAGGCACGGGAAAAGACACGCTCGCTTCAAATAGATTATCTATTTCTCATATTTTGAAACGTAAATGATTGTTCGTTGTTTGTTGTAATGCAGCCAGTTCAAAAATAATAACAAAAAAATATAACTTAAATATTTTAATCCCATCATTAGCTTAAACGACAGAAATTGTCTTGAAGCTTCGGTATAAGTAGTTACGCATGGTTAAATCAAATTGAAGTAAAAACTAAAACTCGGCTTCGCCCTAGGAGTTTAAATAATTGCCAGCTCTGAAATTAGCTGTAGGCGTAATAAAAATCTGAGACGGTAGAAACAACAGAGGGAATAGATTGCATGCAGAACAAACGGGAAACAATGGAAGAGAAAAAAAATATTTAATGAGCTAAATTACTGCAAAAACTTTTAAAATGTTTTATTAATATGGAAATATAAAAAAAAATTGCATCAATTAATTGTCGAATAGATTTTGTACGTAAAATGTTTTTTACGAAGAGTGATTTCGAAAAATTGCATACAAATTTTTCTTAATATTTAAAAGCAGTTACGTTGATTAGCATTTTGTTCACGTTAAAGTGAACAAGAACATGAGATTTTTTTAAATTAATTCAATAATACAACAAAATTTTTGAGCACTTCAACAACCTGTAACTCATAAGATTGATAACCTATGCGGATCAGGAACCTTCCCCGTCAACCACAAAATTTTAGTTCAAAAATGAAAAGGTTAAGCCACAGTTTGATATTTTTTCCGGCGACCTCGGGCGCGTTTGCGCATGCCTACTGATTTCGTCAAAATAGGGGAGATGATGATAAGAGAGATTGCAGGAATGTGAGGAGACTTTGCTTTGTTTTTTGTTTAGTTCCTTTGTTTGACGTGTTGGTTTGCATTGATTTTTTTAAATTTATTTCCCTTCCTTATCAGTATAAAAAATATCGGGCTAAGCAAAAATGCTACCATGATGCATTTTCTAAATCAAGCTGTCACTCCTTTTTGAAATAAAAGCGTTCAACGGTGTTAGGCGCGCCTTTCGAAGTTGGACAGTATTCCACTGTTTGGAAGGTATTTTTCATTCTGTAATAATTTATATATATATGGCCTGCCTATGTCAAATTAAAATCTAATTACGCCGACGTATACTAACATTTTCAAATATCGGTGCAGATAGTTTTCAGCATTATGATATCCATATCTCACATTCCAGTTGAGAAATTTCTTGCCGCAAAGCTGATACGCACCAACCTTTCAATTTCTATTTTCATTCTTACAATTAACTCAATTGTTCGCCCCCCCCCCCCGAAAATAACCGTTAAATCAGCAAAGAGCGAAGACTTTTTACATTATGTGTTCTAAACATTATGTATTTGAAAATAAATTTTCCTAGACGCGTCATGCGGTCTATGTGTGCAAGCATTACTAATTACAACCCTAATCGAAAAAAAAAAAAATTGACTACGGCAACGGTCAAGTCACTTGATCGAAATGAAAACAAAAATTCATAATTCTATACAACTCAGGCAATTTTTAATTGAGCATCGATAACTCTGTAAAATTGAAAAAAAAAAAAAAAAATACAACTCTGGCTTTAGCTTAAGAAAAATTAATCATTGAAACATGAGTTAAATTGCTCAAAAAAGGCTTACAGCGGAAATCATTAAAATGAATCTGATGTGCTAAAATATCAAACATAGAAACGAAGAATAAGAACGGGGTTCAAGTGAAACACGGACGATCGCAACTCACCAATGCAATCGCAAATTCCCAAATTTGGATTCAAGTGAAACGAATTCACTTGAATTCGACTTCCAGAAGCGATTGCAGTTTTGGTCTATTTGCGATCGCCTCGAAGCGATTGCTATGGTGTTTCACTTGAATTCGGCTCTGAGAAATGTCCTCAACAAAGCGACAAATTTTCTGAGTTACCTATAATACGAAAGATAGAACAACTAAATCCGTATAGTTTTTATTTCTAAAAAAACTATTTTTAAAAAATCTCGTCCGAAGGAAAGTGGTGTTGTAGCCGGAAATCCCCTGTAGATAGAAAACACGTGCATGCCCCCTTCTATCGTTTCCCCCTTTATTACGCAGTCGGTTTTTACCTAACGAAGAGCAATGGAATGTTTTAATAGATGATAAAAGCCTCAGGTGAGCCATTTGAATGTACATATGGGTTGCAGCTTCCCGTGTTTTTAATTTTTGCAGTTCTTCGCCAAGTCGGGAGTATGAATTAATAATAGTGTTGTGGCAACGTTTGATTGATGGGGGATATAAATAATAAGAACGATACGTAAAAAAATGTATTTAGAGAGTATAACCGCAGAAAAACATCTCGCAGCAAAGTTATCGACCTTTTTATAATTGATGGTCAACGTAGTAGTAACATCACATTTTCGTTCCGAATGTTGTATTTTAAGTCTTCAAACTTTCAAACCTTCAGCTGAAAAAGTACATTCTTAGGGGTCGTTCACAAATGACGTCAAGCTGTCATGGTCGGAGAGGCTCGTGAAATTGTGACAGTTAATGACAATGGTAAGAGATGGGAAATGAAAATTGTATCATCACACAATTTGGTTGCAAAAAAAAAAAAAAAAATACGTGAGGCACTCGGTGACTGCCGCGGTAAAGCTATTGCATTGCAGTTTTTTTTATCAACTTATGGAATTATAATTATTTTTTATATTTATGCAGTATTTTTTTTCTTTGATATTAATTCAAGTTATACTTTTTGAGCGTGGTGACCGATAAGAAAACATTTTTTTTCCTTTTATTAACCGAGTTCAAAAAATCAGGAGGTTATACAATTTGTCGGAGATTTTTTTTTTTTTTTTTTTGTATGTTATAAGATTGCTCGAAGACAAGGGCGGATCCAGAAATGTTCCAAGGGAGGGGCGATTGAGTTTTTTTTCTTACTTGCCCATTTTTTTCTCCATGCACCCTTGTTACCACATGTTGGTTACAAAAGTTTTGGTCTTCCATTTCGAAAAATTTCCAGATCAGAGCTCCGAATCCTCACCCTTTCTCTTAATATCATCAAAAATCAACTAAAACTGCCTTTTTTGAACTTCAAAATCTAAGAACCGCTGTGGAAGAGTCCCTCAAGGGAGGGGCGATCGCCCCCATCGCCCCTCCCTTGTATCCGCCCTTGCTCGAAGATTCCTAGACCGTACAATTGCAGGATTTTTCACAAAACAAAGAGCAATAAACGTGCAATTCAGAATGCTGGCAAACTCTCGACAACGTGGAAGTCCCAAGGGGCAGGATAAAATCTTCGAGTTACAGGTGTGACAGTAACTTGAACACTGCAGAATACTTTTTCGTGTAAACGTACTTTTTCGAGTTGTACCGTACCAAGTGCGGTCGCCCGCTGGAGTTCTAACTTCACATTAGCTACCAGTTTTTTTTTTTTGGCGGGGGGGGGGGGCTCTCTTTGTTGTATTAGAAGTTTTCTGCCTCCAGCTCGTATAATTCCTATTCCATGCCGACGAGTGCCAAAAAGCACAAAACTGCAGTCCATGGATGGAATAAACGAGTTAGTGGTGTGTTGCATACTAAATATTCATTCCGGGATACGAAATATAGAATTTTTTTCCTGAATACAACACTGCTTCCTCCACTGTAAAAAAAAATCGGAGAGAATTGCTTGCTCCAGTAGCAATCGCTGAAACCAACAGTGAAGAACAGTGAGGTACTGCGCAACTTGCATGTCCAAAAAAACAGCGAAAGTAGCCTACGAAATGAGTGAACGCTCTTCCAGTGGCACAATGTGGAAAGCGAAACATCCCCAGCATCCGACAGCGTCTGCCAAATGGGAAAAAGTTCACCACTCTTTCCCACCGATTTTAGCAGACGATCTTAATTTCGCCGGCAACGTTCCAAAGGTTTTCAAATCTTTTCAAAAAAAAAAAAGCAAAGTCGGGGGCTCCCTTGCTTGTTTACTATACGTTACTCAAGCGCGTAATGCGTTCTTTTCAAAAGCTATTAGGGAATGATGAGTAGCAAGCAGCACACACATCTCGAACGGAACATGTTAAAGAGGGGGCAGTGAACCGCAGCATCGTTCCATCTCGTTGGTAAAACTGCGAGTTGACTCGAAATTTATGAACATTCTATTCTGAATGTTTTACTAGGTGGTTTAATATTTTCCCGCGACCACGCGATGGTTCGGATGCAAGATAGGAAATGGGTAGTCGAATAGGAAATGTCTGGTAAACAGTTGAAGGTTTTTATTTTCTTCTTCTTTTGTATGTGTGTGGTTGTCCAATTCGGAATCCGACACGAAAGTCAAAAGAACTGAGGCTTTTTTCTTTTATTGACCCCCGACGCAACATGGAAAATTTTAAGTTTGACGTCTCTTTGTATCTGTCTGTGGCACTCTAGCGCCTAGGCGGATGAACCGATTTCGAAAAAAAAAAAAAAAAAAAAATGTTTAAAAGTGGCAATGATTGAGGGTGTTCTTCGCTGGGTCGCGTCTTCGGATGACATTGATTAATAACGATATTGATTAAAAACCATTAAACATTTATCGTGACTCATGAAGTGAAAACATACTTAAAAATTTAAAACAATACAACTAAAAGAAAGAAAAAAAATTCTGCATCGGATAGAATGTTTTTTTAGCAAATGCGGCTAATTCTTAATTTACAGGATTGGAAATCGATGCAATTGTTGGATGACAAGGAAAGAAAACTCAGTGATTAAAAATGTTTATCTGGTGCCAGTTTTCTATGTGTTAACAATTTAAATACTTGTAATTAATTTTAATACGAAGATTTAAAATGATTTTCAATTTCCCCTCTTTATTCTGCTTTTGCGACCAGCAAATTTTACTAGTAAGGATTAACTTTCCCCTTCCGTGTGTCCCATGTCCTCTCGAAAACAATGAAATATATTCAAATTTAAAATCCTTTTTGACCAGTGAATTTCGCTTTAATATGAGGTTGGCAATCAGAGTCGGGGGTTGCTAAAATTTTCAATTTAATCTTTGTACTTGTTGAGCAAAACGCTTCGATCTGACTTAATTTTTGCATACGAAAACAAGAATACACAAGGAACTGTTTTAGACTTAACAGCAGAAATTGACAGTATTCAAGATCAAGAGTGCTCGGAACCTCAATTTTTGAAAGGGGTAAAATTCGAACTTTGCTGAAAGAAATTTCAAATTTTTCCAAATGATAAAACTCGACCACACACATACCCACATACATCCCTAGATGTAATGAGAAGGTATAAAAAAGAAATGATGGGGAAAATCGCAATTCAACGCTAGTAATCTTCTACTTGAAGGGGCCTCTTTATTCACATCTAGTCAGGCCCGTTATTACAAATTTTTCCAGGAGGAGCGAGAGGTCAACGGGTGTAAACCCATTGTAAATTTCATTGAAAAACAACAATAACCACGCCTACTCATATGTAAACAAACTGATTTCTCAAAGCATGAGGGGAGGGGTGGTGATCACCCCCTCTCCCTCTTGAACCCTCTAAATGAAGGGCCTGCATTTAGTCTTACCTTTTCCGGGAACTTAAAAAAGTTGAAAAGTAGAGACAACTGCACCAGTCTTTTCTTTTTCCCCTTTCAAAAAAAAAAAAAAAAAAAAGTTGTTAAATCTTTTGCTAAAAACAATTTAAAACGCTAAGAAACGAAAATTTCCTTTTGAGCAAACAACATGTCAAATGGTCTGACTCGATTCAAAACAACCCTCTCAGGAAGCTACGTGACAGTTGCCAGATTGCAACAAACCACTCACTAAAAGCGAAAAGCCCTTTCGGTACAAATGCAAACAAATGGAGAAAAAAAATTTCGAGAAGAAAACAATATGAGACTAAAAAAAAGAAAGTAATTTATCGAAAAACAAAGAAGTTTAAAAGTTTCGTGATAGCTGACATTTAAAAATAAAGACCATTGTTATTGGAAGCGGTGCGGAAGCATACATCATGCAGAAGGAACAAATAAAAGAATGGAAGCCCTTTGAAGGAGGGAACAAAATTAACTGCGATGCATTCAACACTAAGAGGATAACGGGATAAATAACACGTTCAATTATAATTGACAGGCAATGAGTTGACACATAGGAAAACTATGGGTATCTGTCATGACTTGATCATATGAAGCGAGAGAAAAATATATGTATTATAAAATAAAATAAATGTCACTTCCTTTTATAACCTACAAGAATCAGGCTAGATAAGGAACTGCAAATCTTTTCAATACTCAACATGACTAAACGATTGTTTTGAAGAATTCCATTTCCTCATCGTGTAGAAGCATTTTTTTTTTTTTTTGCAAAAATTTAACAGGCAGGATTGTGCTCTCAGCAACCATAACGATAGCTCAGCCAGAATATTTTTCTTTGGGGTGGGGGGGATTATACAGTACATTCCCGAACAACTGAAAATATTTGGAAAATGCATTGACGAATCGGATCAACGAATGCAACGTATAATCGAATTTATGTAAATAATGATGAAATTTTTTTGGAAAATTATATAAATGTAAGATTGCGGAAGAAATTTTTAATTAATACAAGGTCGGTTTGAAAAGTATTCGACTTTTGGCACAAAAAAAAGGGGCAAACCTGAAGCAATTGAGACCCGTTCACCCTCAAAGTAGTCTTTTTGCTGCACTTTTCAAGTTTCCATTTGGCATTTGCCCCGTTACTGGCAAAAAAAAAAGAAGAATATGCTTCGCCACCACTGCACTCGTCCCGTCATTTCTTTTCAAATTAAAAATCCGAGGAAAGCACCAGGGCTGCGGAGTCGGAGAAAAAATGATCGACTCCGACTCCGGGATTTTAAAACTTTCGACTCCGACTCCGACTCCCGACTCCTGCTTTTTTTTAAATTATTTTTTTACCCAAATATGAAGAGGGAAAACCCTAAACAAAGGTTGAAATATCAAGTCCATTTTAAAAAGTTTCATTTTTATTCATGGTCGTAGCCAGGACTCACTTTAGGGGGGGGGTAGCAAGCTGGGGTATCCCAGTCGGAGGTCATGAGAGGTTATTGTGACCTCTCAAAAAGTTCAATTTTCTCAAGAATTCTCGCAGGTAATTTCACCACATTTATCTCAATTCTCGGAGGTCACTGTGACCTCCCAAAAAGTTAATTTTCTCCCGAGCAATAGACAAGTGCCGCTCTTGTCATTTGACTCCGTACAAAACTAATCCTTTTCTTGTTAAATGGCCAGACTTTGTTTTAACACATTGCATTTTTGCTGCAAAGACCCGTCATTTGACGCCCTTTTTAATGATCCTAGATGCTTAGGATTTGGATATTGGACGCTGAAAATTTGTATCTGTTAGTTTCAAAGATATGTTTTCACCTCCATAAAATTTCATCCAAATCGGAGGTGGTCGGAGTCGGAGTCGACATGTTTTTCAGCGACTCCGACTCCGACTCCTTTGGTCCAAAATCAGTCCGACTCCGACTCCGCAGCCCTGGAAAGCACTGCATACTACCCCAGTGAAACTCTGTTGACCAGCCGACTGACATTATTGACGTGTGTGTGTGCGTGTGTGTAGGGGGGGGGGGCATTTACTTATGACAATTTGACTAAAAACAAAGTCATCTATTTTTCCACTAGTTCCTCACTAAATCCATTCGTTTTCAGGGTCCCATTTACACACCTAGCTGCCTCGGGACACTGACAAATATGGTGCTGCCCTCGCCCTCACAAAAAAATTAACACAACCTTTTCTTATTTGAGCACTCATTGTATTCGTATTGAAGGCTAACTTGACTATTTATTTTCATAAAATAAGATCATTCTTTTTGTCAGCTATTAAACAAAACCTTTAATAGCTATTAAACAACCCTTTACTTGGATGCCCCAAACACGGGTCCCATAAAAAAAAATATCACAGAAATGCCCCCTTTCGTTGGGGTCCAGGCTCAGGCCCCGAATGCCCTGCCGTAAATCAGTCCCTGTTCGTTTTAACCAACGAGAATTTTCGCACAGAGATCGAAGCCTTGCGGAATCAACTCATTACCAACCCATTACTCTCGAGTCTTAATTTCTGCCCCAAAACAAGAATCCGAAATCATTATAAGCAATCTTTGGAAAGAAACCCGTCCTTACCCAATAAATCCGCTTCGGGTTCCGTTTTTCCCGCGAACCTCCAGTCCCAATTACGGGCATCAAACCGACTGTAATGACAGGGGCAGGGCACACCTCTGGGGTAGAGGATCGTCTTGTGATGGATGATCGGAGCGCATCGATTTTTTTGTGTGTGGGGGGGGGGGGGTAGTCCGATCTATTTCGGGCGTCCGTGACAGCTCTCAGTCAGATGAGGAGAGAAGGGGGGGGGGGCGATAGTGGCATATCTAATTCAACCAACGCGAGGTTGGAGAGGAAATGCAAAATTTTGCACTGCTTCATAGTTTTTCTCCATTCGGTTTCTTTTTATGGAGATATAAATACACATGTGGAAGTATACGAGCTGCAAGGCTGATATTTCAAATCTCTCTCACTTTTCGTATAGTATATGTAAAGCTATTGTCGGCGGTTTTTTTTTTTTTTTTTTTTTTTTGACGGGTTGGGGAATAGGAGGCGTACGTTAGTTGAGTGTGGGATAACCCAACATGCATAAACGAAATTTTCAGCTAAACAATGGTTTAAATTATCTCTGGGTGGGAGGGAGGGGGCAGCCTTTTGACCCTCATAATTTACGGATGGGAGGAAGGAAACTTGATCATAATAAACCTTTAATGGAGCTCATATTAGATTTTTAAATTTTTCTACGGACCATTGCCGGTCGGCAAGACCATCACTCCTTTGAATATGCTCTTTGAAATCAACTTTCAACACGTATCTCGCAGCCTGAGCCTAACCATCCAAAGAAGTGCGATTTAACAAGCTTGTAAGAGGTCAGAAGTGTTGAAAGCTGTCAACGGTTGAGAATTTAAGAGGTTTAAAAAGAATATTCGAAATGTCATACACCGGAGCAGCCATTTTTTGCCGCGATAATCTTTTTTTTTTCCTTATCCCATATGGATGGAAAAAGAAATACAAAACAGAAAATTCCTGATTATCTGTCCTTCAATTATCTAGGCTAGGAATGAAGGCATAAAAGATGCTTAGAAACATGATTTCGTTTGACAACTTCGGGGAATACAAAATGTGATATTTTTCAGAATCCGTAGAGTCTACAGATGAAAAAGACAATGTTCCCAAAAAAATACTGTCTCATTAATTTTTTACGGACCATTAAAAATACATGACAAAAGAGGTGAAAATAAAAATCTAGAGGCGGATAAAAACGTGAAATATCAAATGGAAAAAAATCTTATCTTTTTGTGTAGCTAGCTAGCTCGTCAGATCGATACTGTTTGACATTTATCCAGCGACCTTCGTCGAATTTGCGCATGCGTCAGGAGTCCGTTTTTGGCGAACAACCTGAACTCTTCTGCACTCAGAAAGGATGGTCTTGGGATAAAATTGAGCCAACCTGAGCTTTTAATAGTGCTTATACGTTGCACTCACTAAGAAAAAGGCAGAACTAGCCAAATTTAGACATCTTTAGAGGATTTCTAAGTTTTTTTAAAGGGATTTAATTCAACGATTTAAAAAAAAATCCTCCGATTTAAATCATGATTAAAATTGTTGACGCCTTGAATCATGCGCGGATACCAGGGAAGGGTGATGGGGGTGATCCTTTGAAGGATTCTCTTCCCGTAGTTTTTGGATATTGAGGTTCAAAAGCGCAATTTTAGATCATCTTTGTGCTTAGAGGAAGGGAGTTGGGGGATCTTACTCTTAAATCATTCCAAATTGAAGTCCGAAACACTTGTGTCAACTTTTACAGACCAAGATACGTAGTAAAGGTTAAGTGACAAAAATCAACAGCCGCCCTTGAAAAATCTCTAGATACGACCGAATCTTGAATATACATTTCTCCAAAAAACGATTTCTTCATTTTTTTATGCTTCATTCACTTTTCGTCGATTTCATTTACATATCAGACTTTTACTTATACGCTGAGCTGCATTGATAAATACGAAAAACGTAACATAAGAAAAATTAAATTTGGCGTAAAACTAAGCCATTTTAGAAAAGGCGAAATAAATTCAATCCTAGTAGATGCGCCGTTTGTCACCCAAACAGCCTTTTCGGAATTCGGGAACTCAGTTTCTACCCGTAATTTTCGTCGACATTAACGGAGGTTTCAATTTCGGCATTAGTTGCTAATTTATTGCGTTTTCGAAGCTTCGACGAGCATTAGTATCTTTTTCATCTTTTGAGTTTTAGGCAAATTACTTGTGCATTTTCATCACCCAACAAGCAATAATATTTTGCTTACTTGTTTTAAAATTCTAAATTAGAGTAAATTTTACTTTAGTAATTCGTAAAAGTTGAAGTCCCCCCTCCCCTCAATGCAAGGGACCCAAATGCAAGGGACACTACCAATCAATATCAATTTTCCTGTTTCGACCGAGCAATAGAGATAAATCGGATAATAATAAAAAAAACGAACAATTGGAATCGTGAATGGAAAACCATAGCGAACACGAAGATATAATTGAAAAACAACAGAAATTAAAGTCATTGCAAATGACTTCATTCTGAGAGTAAACCGCCATCAACAATTTCAGGAAAGAATGATTCTAAAAATTGATTTTACCTGTTGACGTCATTTGAACAATCAATAAACCGCCAAAAAGGGTTTTTTTATGAAATATAAAGCATCCGGAACAAAAGTGAAAACTTCTTAGACAGAAATGGATTTCAGTTGAAGAAAGATCCGAAAAGAAAAAAAAAAGTTCTTTTCAATCCGCATTCCACTAAAAGCTGCGCATTCGGAAGCCCAAACTATCTCGAAATTTTTTAGATATAGTATCACAAAATCAAACAAAAAGCACTTGCAAAACTCAACAAATAGGGCAGATTTTTTTTTCTTTACCTTATCTCTCAAGTAACATCGATGAAGTATGATAAAAAAACATAAAGAATCTTCCTTGCAAAAGACTCGGTACGGAATTCAGAAACTTAATCATGAAAAAAGAATCCCGAAAATACCTTTTGCAAAACTACTATCATGTCAAAAAATGTGGCTGGAGAGCACATAGTTAATACTTACAAGATTTGGAATAAAAAAAAATACATTCATAACTACAGACTAGCGGTGTAACATCAATGTCGATGTTTCAGAACCATCGATGTTTTCACCATCCATGTTTTACGGTCGATGTTTTTTTTAAGCAAAAAACGGTGCGTAAATATACTAGCTTTTAGGGATGCCCACAGAGGGGGGGGGGGGGGGCATTATGGCGCAAGTTGCGCCATCAAAATTTTTGGGGAGGATTTTTTAAAACCAATTTATTTATTTAATTAAATTGTTTATTTTTTAATTAAATTATTTGCTGATTTTTTTTAATTTAAATTAGTTATTAATTTATTTAAATTATTTCTTTATTATTATTTCTTTATTTATTTTGTGTGTGTGTGTGTTTGAAATGTCTGGAAGCGGAAAAAAGCGATTACATCCTACCCATTATTAGTACTTTTAAAAAATTAATGTAGAAAAAAATAATAGTTATAATTTAAAAAATAAATAAAATGAAAAAGAGAAGTAAAATCAAAAAAAAAAAAAAAAGCACAGGAGGGTTGTGAAACATTTTGGGGGGGGGGGGGGGGGGAATTTGCGCCATTGAGTTTGGGGGGGGGGGGATGGGCACCTCTGCTCGCTTAATCTATTTGGATTAATTTTTCTGCGACTGCTAACATGTGAAACATGGCTGATTTGCATTTGTCATTTTTTTATTTTTTGATGTCGATGCTTTACATTTTAGTAAGAAAATTTCAAAAAAATATGCGGAAAAAAGTCACATCGTCAATGAGTAGCTACTCAAAAGAAAAAGTTTCCTACAATTACGATCTGTGCTTTACTACGGATATTTTTCAAACTTACGTTGTTTCGCGATTGATGTTTATTTTCGATGTCGATGTTTTTATATTTCAGCAAAAAAAAAAAACTATAAGAAAAGAAAAAGTTTCGTAAAAATACGCTACAAAAAAGTTTCATTGCTGACCAATAATTGCAGCATATGTCGAGGGAATGCTTCACAGAAAATGGTTTTCTATTGCTACCATCGATCTTATAGTTGACGTTTTTTCGGGAGACAAAGAAAAATCGCGTTACACACAGTGGAACCTGGGTAACTCGACGCCCCACGGGACCACGAAAATATGTCGAGTTAAGAGGTAAAGATAAAGTCGATAAAGAGGTTCCATAATTTCAAATATTGTATTGTTTTCAGCATTGCTTATCATTAACGTTGTAAAAATTGATTTCAGTACATCTCTTCCTTTATTTTTTTTTTTTGCTTCCAAAAGAAAATAACAAATAAATAGGGAGATTTTGAGTACCTTACTAGGAATAAATAATTATTAATTCATGAAAATGTTTCTGGAAACATGAATTGTTTTGCAATTGATGTCAAACTCATGGGGGTTGTAGAAAATGACGAACAAATAAATCAGCTGCAACAGGATTTGGATCATATTACTAAATGGACAGACAAGTGGGGTATGGCAGTTAATGTTGGGAAATGTCAAGTGCTGCATTTCGGTCATGGAAATAAGCATACAAACTATTATCTACAGGGTTCAGTAGTTAATAGGGCAGATAATGTTATGGATTTAGGTGTCTTAATAGTTTAGTCAACAGTTCAGCATAGCTAGTAACAAAGCCAAGAGGATGCTTGGGTTTATTAATAGATCTATTTCAAACAAATGTAAGAAGGTTCTTCTGCCTATATACAGAAGTTTGGTAAGACCTCATTTGGAGTATGCTGTTCAGTTTTGGTCTCCTTATCTGAAGAAAGACATTAATTTACTGGAAAGGGTACAAAGAAGGGCTACAATGGGTTTTCTAATTTAGACTATGATTCCAGACTTAGAATGCTTAATATGTATAGTCTTGAGCGAAGGAGAGCCAGAGGGGACATGATTCAGTTGTTTAAATTTATTAAAATGAATGATGTTACGGGGTTAGATTTTCGCACGGAAAGCAGGACAAGGGGTCATTGTTTTAAGCTGTTTAAATCTCAGGCTAATCTTGAAATTCGAAAAAATTACTATTTTAGCAGGGTAGTGGGAACTTGGGACAGCTTACCGGAAGAGGCGGTAAAGAGCAATGGAGTAGATGGCTTTAAGAGGGCCATTGATCTTCATTGGGGTCTTTAATTTGAAAAGGACCAGCCAAGTTGGGCCCACAGCCTGCTGCTGGTCGCCACATTTGTATTTGTATTTGTATATAAGTCTTGAATTTAAAGAGATAAGAACTTCTTGTCAACCCTTGCTGAAATTTGTTTGAGAAACAAATGTCATGCTGCTGCTGCCTTGTTTCTCTTATGGACTGCCCTGGGTAGCTGGAAGTTGGGTTCCTAGGACTGCACCAACAGCAAATTATGGGGGACAAATTTTTTTGAGCAACTGATAGCCCCTTGAGTACTTATTTAGTTATTTATTTGAACAACTGATAATCTCACTTGCAAATTTTTGTTAGTCGCTAGTCTAGCCATTACTTCCATTTACCTAATTTTCTGCTTTAAACAGAAAAAAAAAAAAAAACACAACTACATAAATTTCATCAGGTTGTAAAGCTATCTTTCAAAAGCCCACAGAACCTTCTTTTCATTCAGATGATTTCTTTAAAGTGCTTTAATTCAAGAAAACTTGAAATTTTGAGCTCCTAGTCACTGAGATCCTTATTCTTTTCTTGAAAAACCTACACTTCGTTCAATTCCATAGTGCTTTTACTTTATGAGTATGAAATGGTTGGACTTTTTTGCTTATTATTGTTAATCACTAATTTTTTTTTTTTGTCTTTGGTGTAAACCTGCATTTAAATTTTTCGCTGAACAAAAAAACAATGTTCAGCCCAGTAATTTTGCATTTCCCACCAACCACTTTCGTTCGGAACTTATGAAGCTGGAAAATAGTTTAAAATCCTTCATCTATAACAACCCAAAAGATCTTGGTTTATATTAACAATGAATTGTTTTGAAAATACGCAAATTTTAAACAAAGTCTAAGAAGAAAAGAAATAAATATAACAAGTACATCTTTCTGGTAGCAGATTTTTATGACCAATGAGCCTGATCATTTCTATTTAATGAATGGTGCTTTTCTTCTATCAGAAAAGATTATTCTGAATTTTCCAAAAAAAAATCCTAATTATTTTTTTAAAGATTTTGGTACGTATGCTATCATTACTTAGCGTCATCCCAAAAATAGACTGCCACCCCACCCCCCATACATGTGCATATGCAACCTGCATATTGACACTATCTAAAATCTGCACAAGATTTAAGATGCCATCAATCAATTTTACAATTAAGTTAGAGAAATATTTAAGATTTTAACTAAACTTATGAATGTAAGAATGAAGGCTTTCACGGCCGGTGTAAATATTATTTAAGTATTCCGGGCTGTTGTGCCGTGGTCCGAATGGCTTTAATCCATACGTTTCGATCGCAACTGCGGCGGTCATCTTCAGTGGGTGTTGGTAATTTAAAATCTTGCAGCAGTTCGAAATTTCGCATCAGTCGCCAAATTAATCAACCACGCCCACTGAAGATGACCGCCGCAGTTGCGATCGAAACGTATGGATTAAAGCCATTCAGACCACGGCACAACAGCCCGGAATACTTAAATAATATATATAAACTTATAAATGTTTAAAATAGTAAATCAGTTTTAGTTTTAACTTGAAGTTTGATTTGCACAGATATAATTCAAGTCCCTGAAACAAGTATTATAATTTATTTACTGTTATCCTATTCAGTGTCTGTCCCTGTATGAGGTTGCATTTATGAATCTATGATTCAATTAACTTATTTCACTATACAGGTTTTATTGAATTATAGGTTGAGTTACGTAGTTTCATAATAGTAGAAGTCCATTATAATGCATTTCAGAGCCAGAAGTTTTGGGGAAAATAGGTTTTGTCACAATACAAATCATTTCAAATATATAAAACAATGTTCAAAAAATATAAAAAAAGGATTTACAGAATAGCTGCATATTCAAGGACAAGCTGATACATTTTTACTGTAAATTAAATTTTTATTTTTAAACACTTTGAATAAAGGTAGAAAGTTAAACTGTTTCAAAATTTAATTCAGCATAGATACTGTGATGTTTACGATAGAGAACAAAGTGAATTTTATACAAGAATTTTTTTGTTTACTTCAAAGTTGCATGATGTAGAGAATAGCGTTTTATAAATCCAGGATTTAAAAGTATTCTTCTCAATGGCATTAAAATACAAAAAACTCAGATCAAGCACCATCAGAAATCATTAATATGTATAAAGAGTATTCAATGAAAATTATAACAAAAAGCAGCAAAAACCACACTGATTGAAAAAGTAGGTGCATTAATACCCTAAAGTTGAGGGAGATTTCACCCACGGATTTGGGGGATCACCCCTCCCCCACTACTTTGCAAAATGTTCTTACATTCATTTGATTCTACAAATGAGGGACCTGATTATTGATTAAAACAACAATGCCACCTTCAAATACATGCCACTCAGGGTTCAAGGATTTGCCAACTCCTCCCAAGACATTGTATTCACACACCTATTTTATTTATTTATTTTTTTTTTTTTCCTTGAAAAAAAAGCCCTCCACGTAAATGAAATTTGGAACGGAAAATATGATCCATCATAGCATTGAAATATCAAGACAAAAATATGATCTACCGGATGTATAAATCAAGGCATGAAAATGACATGTTTGCATGCCCTCCCCCGAATTTTCTTGATCAATTTTGCGTACTTCACAGAACTTTTGTTTTAATTCCTCACAAGCAAAAATGAAGATGCTATCGGAGAACAACATCTTACAAACCTCAACGTGGTCGGACATACTTTCGACAAAAATGACCGAAATATATTTATTATGTTACAATGTTATATAAAATAATAAACTTACAAATAATATTCCATTATTTACAGGATAAAAAAAAATACAATACATAAAACCTCAAAATTTAAAACAGGACAGCAAATAAACAAACATTTTTTCTAAACTCGGACCATGTAATGTCAACATTTACTACACATTTAAATATTAAATGCCCCGAAAACCGAGGAGCAACAAACCGGTTACACATTAAAGCACAACAAATTTGAAGTTTTATTGATTTGATTGACAGATATATAATCTTTAATAAGAACACTTTTCAAAATTAAAAACTTACTCTTCTAGCAGAAAACAATATTTACTTACCAAAACTTTGGAAAACGATGCGTTGGGCTGAAAATATGTATTTTGCATACAACCGTGTGATTGCCAGTTCAAAGTTAAACTGGAGAAAAAAACTTAATAAATAAAATTTTGATTAATCGATTAATTAATTAAAAAGACTAAGAAAATAAAATCCATTCGTTTAAAAGAGCTTTAAAAGCTTTGTTTCAACAATATCTATTGTTGAAAAAATTTTATTGACAAATCGTAACATAATCATTGAAAAATATCAACTAATAACTTTTTAGGGAAAATAAAAATCTTCTAATTGCATCAGTATTTGCATATTGAGCACAAATTAAGCATGTTTTATGAGAAATTTAATTCCTCAAAAAAGTAGTTTCAGATATACTTTTCCTCCGCATAGAGCGCACTCCATGCTCATACTGCGCTCGGAGATGTATCTGACATTTAACTGTCACTGTGCATAAGCGATGTCATTGCTGATCGCGGTCGCGGGAATATCGGATCTAGCAGGGTACAAAATATCACGTGACTACAACGCAACCGGAAACCGATTTCAGTGTGGGCGTGGCCTATTCTCGGTAAATATTATGGCGGGTAAGAAAATAAAAGCAGACAGCTTTTGAATCGCGTAGTGTGGATCAAATACAAACAAAAATGATGGCGAGCAGCTACAGGCTTTGGGCCTAGCTAGGCTGGTCCTAGTCAATTCAAAGCAGCCCCCAATGAAGATCTATGACCTTCTTAACCCTAGAATACTAACGTGTTTTTTTTTAACGCTAATACTAAATAGAAAGATGAGTAAAAATTACTCATGATTAGTATTCTAGGGTTAAAGCTATGGCCTTCTAAAGCTCTTACTCATTACAGCCTCCTCCGGTAAGTCATTCCAGGTATTCACAACCTTACTAAAGTAGCAGTTTTTCCTAACCTCCAGGTTAGCCTGAGATTTAAGTAGCTTAAAACAATGGACCCCTTGTCCTGCTTTCCGAACAGAAATTTAACCCGTTAACATCATACATTTTAATAAATTAAAAAAGTTGGATCATGTCCCCTGTGCTCTATATTAAAGCATTCTAAGCTTGGAATCATAATCTAAATTCGAAAACCCATTCACTAACCCTGTTGCCCTCCTTTGAACCTTTTCCAATAAGTTAATTTCTTTTAAAGATATGAGACCAAAACTGAATTGCATACTCCACAAGTGGTTTTACTAATTTTCTATACAAGGGCAGAAGACTCTCTTTAGATTTGTTTCGAAATAGATTTATTGATAAACCCAAACATCCTATTGGCTTTGTTACTAGCTACTCTGCACTGTTGACTGAACTTGAAGTTCTGATTAATTAAGACACCCAGATCAGCAACACTTTCTGCCTGACTAATTTCTGATTCCTGTAAATGATAGTTTGTACAGTCGACGCTCGATATAACGACCGTCTCCGTTCTACAGAAAACGGTCTTTATAATGAGTGGTCGCTACAAAAGGTAGAACATAGAGTATATTGGAATACAGTTGGGGGTTTTCTCACCGGTCGTTATATTAGGATGGTCTTTATAACGTGTAGTCGTTATAACGAGCGTCGACTGTAGTACCCTTTTTTTAAATGTTTTTTTTTATTTATTGCCAGCACATACTAGAGTTCGAGTACTTGGTCTCACAGGACCCGTTTATGAACTCACGTCCAATATGACAGATAGTATAATACAGATGGACATAGAAGGACATAATTTACATCACAGAGAAGGAAATTACACCCAGGGTCTGAGCGGGAATCAAACCTCGTTACCTTGGTAGTACCTTTATTTCCATATCCTAAATGTAGCACTGACATTTCCCAACAGTTACTGCCATATCCCACTTATCTGCCCTCTTATTAATGTGGTAATAAAATAATTTAAATGTAATTAAGATTAAATTTAGTATGTCACGTGTAATGTTTTGAGTAAACAAGTGAACCATTCACTTTAAAATCAATAATTGACTTTCTTTAATTTGGTGCTTAGTTCTGTTTCAGAATTTTAATTTATGTTTATGTAACTCATTTTCGATTGTTTTTTTTTTTTTACTGGGACAATTTTCTCTGTGGAATGAAGAAGTCAAATTTTAATTTATTTAAAAAAAAAACAATTTACAATTCATCAGCACCACCAGAATAAAAAAAAATAATTAAAGAAAAATAAAGTTGAATTGCATTCAAAATCAAAAATTATATTAGAAAAAGAAAGAACAAGCTATTCTTGACATGGGTATTTTTTTTGATATTGAAAACACAATGAAATTATAATTTGGTTTTATTTCTTGATTTATTTACATAGAAGGATTAAAAAGTAAACAAACATTGGAACTTTTGAATCTTTAGCAACAAATAATTATTTCAATGCATGCTCTGAAAAATTACACATATATTTTTTTAAAACTTGAAATCACTAAAGCAATCTAAATTTATCAGTCATTAAATTACAGCACACAATAATTAATATTTAATTTTTCATGGTTGAGCGCCAAGGGATCTGCTCCCATTGGTCCTGCCCTCCATGCCCTCTTTTCGTCCCGCAAGACTAGGCAAGCATTAGGAACTAACTCCACATCAGAATAATATAAAGAATAAAATAAATCTAATGAATAAAAAATCAGCAATTTTTAAGAATTTAATCTGCATCTTTTGAAGAAAATGAGGCACAAGTATTACATATGTAGTGATATGTGTTTTGTTTGAATGCAGCCTCTGGTATTTTAGCACAATGTTCGTGCATCCACTCTTTGCACTGTTCACACTGTGCCATTCGAAGTTTACGCGAATTCATATCATCAGAAAACGATGGCATTCTGCATGTACAATATATTGAGCAAACAAATACCTTTTCTTTTACATGGAGCATTCGTTTTGTAGTTTCTGGAAAGCTAGTAAAAAATCCTATTTTTAAACACACTTTTAACTGCTCTCTGATAGTGACTGGATCATAATTTATGTTGGAGGGATCTCTCCCCATTAAAAGTGACACTGCAAATGCAATTGCAAAAATCCCACAATCATTTGAAAATGCTTGTTGTTTCTGTACTGGTTTTACAGTGATCAAAATGGATTTTGAAGTGCTAAAAACAAGACTAGCAATTTGCCGCTCTAAATCAGGGCCTGGTTTAAGTCCAATTGAGTCATATATATTTACATGTGAATTTGAGATCACTTGATTTTACTCACAGGATTTTACTCTAAATGACAGGTTCTGTCCAAGCAGTGTATCTTGCAATCCGGGATCGTTCCACTGAGATTTTAATTTCTTTTGGGAATTTTTTTTACATTTTTTAAATATGGATGGTAGTTTGAGAAAATATATTTAGATCTTTTAATTGGGTTAAATTACTGTTGTCAAGCGCGAAAGCTTCATGCGGGTCAGCTAGTTTTATATAGTATATAATGTGGATTAGCATGTACAAGATTTTCTATATCATTATTTCTGCATAGTAATATTTTCTAACAACTTATACACTAAAGGCTGTTCTCAAATAGCTACTAAGTGAATTCAAACTCTTAAATGTTGAATAAAAAATAATTGTTATAAGTAATTGTAAAAAATGTTATAAAACTTAGTTAATATTCAGTTAACCAGACATTGGTAGTATTTGACCGAATAGTTAGTTTTTAGTATTCATATAAAACTGCTATTTGGTACATCCTTAATGCTTATTCAAATACTTCATTCATGATTAATAGTATTTCTTTCTTTTTAATTTTTTGAATCATAACAGTAAGTTCTTCCAGTAGTATTAGTTAGTTAAAATCAAGATACATTCATGTCACATTTAATGCATTGGACATGGGCCCCACCCAATATAGGGAGGACAAGAGGGGCTACAGCCCCCCCCCCCCCCATAGAAATGAGTACTTTCTTAATTTTAGTACAATATTTTCTGCAAAAATATAAATATATTTCTTTTTCAGCCATTAGTGAGTAAGTTATTAAAAATGCCAAATTTCAATGACTTTAATTACTTCACTAAAATTACTTTTTATGGGAAAAATATATGGCCAAACCTTGGGGAAAATACGTAATCCCCCCCCCCCCTCAAAATTTCGCATAGTGGCACCGGTGTTCATTGTAGGAGAGTCAGAGGAGACATGATCCAGTTGTTTAATTTTATCAAAATGAATGAAGTTTATGGATTGAATTTTTGTTTAGAAAGCAGAACAAGGGGACATTGTTTTAAGCTATTTAAATCTCAGGCTAACCTAGAGGTGAGGAAAAATTACTAATTTAGTAGGGTTGTGAGCACCTGGTACAGCTTACCAGAAGAGGTTTTTACGAGTAAGGGAGTTGATAGTTTTTAGAAGACCATAGATCTTCATACAGCTATAAATTTACTAAGACCAGCCTAGCTGGGGATAAAGCCTGTAGCTGTTCGTCTTCTTTTGTGTTTGTATATAATAATTTAAGAATTTATTATTTACTATTACTATTTTAAAACCTTTCCTACAAATTTGGCTTTTATAATTATTAATTTATTATTCTAATAATCATTAAGAACTTTCTCCTCGCCTAGTCTTACGGGACGAAAAGAGGGCATGGGGCAGGGCCAATGGGGCAGATTCCTTGGCTCTTAACTAGGGATGCACCGATAAGCAAATTGGCCGATTACCGATTAATCGGCAGTTGATAATCGGCCGATTAATCGGTCAAGCCGATTAATGATTAAAATGGTTGTTTTCAGTACTACCAATTTCACCGTTACAGTTTTTTCTTCGTTTTTTTTTACAATTCTAACTTTTGAAATAGCTCCTAATTTATTCTTCCATTTTCTTAATTTTCCCAAAATAATTTCAAAATTTTATCAAATTTCCCTGAACTAATTTTCATATTATTGTCAATAATATTGCATTAACACATTGCTATTTAGTAAACTTGACATGAAAATTCAAAAAAAAAAAAAAAGAGAGGAGTCTGTATGGTGAGCAATCCAATTTTGAAGTTCTTTCAGTTTCAATTTTTCAATTATTAGTAGCTATGTAATTCAAAACTTTTATTCTTTGTGAAAATTGAAGATTATCTAAAAGCAAGGAGAAAAGTATCGACGCATGAAAAATGTTGCTACATTAACTATGTGTATATTTATTGAAAATAGGAGAATTAATGTATTAAAAACTTTACATCAATGGTGAGGATTATTATTACTGAAAAAAAATTATTAATCATAATTTCTTAGTAAAGGTTTACTTTAAAAAAATAATATTTTAAAAATATTTTTCCCGCCGATTAATCGGCTCAATTTTACCGATTATTAATAATCGGCAAAGTGGCCGATTAATCGGTACTGCCGATTAATCGGTGCATCCCTACTCTTAACCATAAAAAATTAAATAGCAATTTTTGTGTGCTGTAATTTAATGACTGCTAAATTTAGATTACTTAAGTGATTTCAAGTCACAAAAAAAAAAAAAAAAGATGCGTAATTTATCAGAGCATTAAAATAATTATTTGTTGCTAAAGATTCAAAAGTTCCACTGTTTATGTTTAGTACTTATTAATCCTTACATCCTAAATCAGGATGTGAAAAAATCAATGATTTTTTTTTAAAAATCAAAATAATCAGATTTTTTTTTATTGAAGTCTGTTTTTTTTTTTTTAAATTTAAATCGATTTTTTATATTAAAAAAAAAAGCTTCAGAAACTTTCGAAACTGATTAGTTATACTTATGAATATTAGTAAGCATGAAATTGATATTGTTAAAAGTTTCAAAACAAAATTTCATTTATTATATCACCAAAAAAATTTCATAACATTCAATGCAAATGATTTTAATACAAATGCATATGATTTAAATCATAAGTATGATACAGATGACATAGTAACACACTGAAAAACATAAACAGAAGGAAATAAATAAATTGGACATTGCTACATGTCTTTTAATTAATATGCTCTTTTATTTATTTATTTTTACATTGAAAATATGATTTCTCCTAACTTTGAAAAACGTGTTAGCAGTTTCCTGCAAATTTCTCTTTTTCAACATTACAACATTGCTTAACTATCCTTTAAATTGAAAAGTGTTCTATGAGATAAAAATCAAAAGATATACAACCATCTTTTAGTGTAGTGCCTTTTAACTTCCTTATTAATTTCAAAAAAAAAAAAAAAATAAATAATAATAATAATCCCGAATATAATTAAAAAGTCTCCATTGAACTAAAAATGTGAATAATTAGATTGAGTAAGGATAGACAAAATTAATAGATAGAAGCATTAAAGTGAGAGAAAACCATAAGGACAAAAATCAATTTTAGGAAGAAAAGTTATGCTGACTAAGCAAAAGGCAGAATTTATGAAAATCAAAAAATCAACAAGATTTCTAGGCTTAAGTTGAAAAATGATTTAAATCAATGATTTTTTTAAAAAAATCATTTGATTTAATTCACTGGTTCAAATCAATTAATTTAAATCATTGACACCCTGCCTAAATGAATCAAGAAATAAAACCAAATTGTTATTCCATAATGTATTCGATAAAAAAAAAGTACACAAGTGGAGAATAGCTTGTCATTTTTTTCTTTTCTTTTTTTAATATAATTTTTGATATTCAATGCAGTTCAACTATATTTTCCTGAAAAAAATTATTGTTTTAAATCCTGGTATGGTGATGAATTTTATTTATTAATTTTTTTTAAGTAAATTAAAATTTAACTTCTCTATTACACAGAACAATTTTTTCGAGTTGAAAAAAAAACGATTGAAAATGAGCAAAATAAACCGGAATTAAAATTCTGAAACAAAATTATTAAGTTACGAACAAGAACAGAGAAATCAATTTTGGATTTTCATGTGAAAGACACTACTCGTTTTCGTAAAACATTGCATCTGGCATTCTTAATTATGCTTAATTTCGTCTTTATTATATTAAAATTATTTTGTTGCAGACACTACGCGATTCAAAAGCTGTCTGCTATTTTTTCCTTTAAGCCACGCCCACACTGAAATCGCCTTCCGGTTGCCGTGTAGTCACGTGATATTTTGTACCCTGCTAGATCCGATATTCCCGCGACCGCTGATCGCAATTAATTTTTAAATACACATTGTATGAATGTATTAAAATATTTATATATATATGCATCTGTAATTTTTAACTGGTGATTTTTTGAACTGATACGTCACAAAGTTTGTGCAAAATCACAATGAAAATTTTATCTTCGTAAAAAAAATCTTGCTTGCTTTTTGACACGTCTTGAATCCACATTTACAGCGACGACAATTTGTTTACATAGTGTATATTTTGAAATAATGTATTTTTGCAAAACATATTTTCACCGGAAATCATTTGTTTGCTACGTAAGCGACATATTTTTTTGGTGTTCCTACAATGATAGGTGAATAACAATTATTAATAAATAAAAATGTTTAGTCGCTTTACAAACGCACTCTACAATGCTGTGGATGCTTTAGCACCACCTTTACCTTTGCAGGAAGATTTTGTTTGGCATTGGAAAGCCATAACGAGATTCTTCACTGCTAAAAATGCCTCCAACACAACTCCTATCGAAGTAACTACAATTCCTGGGCACTTATTGGAAATGTTATCTATTGTAGAACAAGAGGAGAAAGAAGTTGAAGTTGGAAATATAGGTCCGTGCATGGAATATATAATGCAGCATAAGTTATTGGATACCATGTGTGTTTTAGCTACATCCGACACACCTCCTGGGATGAAACGCCACATGTTTACATTCGTGACCAGATTGTTAAAAGTAATGCAAGAATCACTAATTCCTCATGTGAGCATTTATGTTCCCATTCAGAACTTCATCAGATTGTGTGGAGAAGTTGTTGCTGGTCCAACTGAAGCTGAAGAAATGGAGTATTTGTTTTGTGTGTGTAAAAGAATTTTCGAAAATCCTCATTTGGTGAATTGTTTCCTGTCTAACCCTGAGCCCAATTCCAGACGGAGTTCTATGTCGGAAGCTTCTAAAAGTGATGCTGA
Source organism: Uloborus plumipes (assembly GCA_038373865.1). Classification (NCBI taxonomy): domain Eukaryota; kingdom Metazoa; phylum Arthropoda; class Arachnida; order Araneae; family Uloboridae; genus Uloborus; species Uloborus plumipes. Next base: position 42,920 of record JAXGGA010004762.1, read on the forward strand.
AAATGACAAAGAATTTCCTTTAATTTTATCACTTTTGAAACTGTACCAGAGTCCAGACAATGAAATATCTCTGAAGGCAAAAGAATGTCTTAAAGTCCTTTGTTCCTGTGCTAATGATATTGCTGCACCAATTATCTCATACTCTTCTCCCCTAAGTCATACTTTTTGCCAGTATATTGTTTTATGTTTCAAAAACATCCCCAAGACTATAAAAATTAGTGACCTGGAAAATCCAGATGATGATGATGATAGTCATGTGATGTTACCAGATAAGCGGAAGTATTTATGTTATCTTCAACAGCTAAGTTTTGTAGACTCTGTAGTCCAAGATGCTCATCCTCTGATAAGCGACACTTTAGCTTTGTGTTTTAAATCCGAATTCTTGGAAACTGTCATACGCTCATGTTTCATTGAAAGTGACAGGGATGAAGATTTAATGTTTGTCACTACGTTGACTGCTACCTCTCTTCGAAGCATTGCTTCACAAAAATTAAAAAATGCTTTTGGGTCCTTTTTACTGAGTGAAGACGAAGAAGTAGATTACTCAGAGCACCGTAGCCTAACCCTTTTTGAAATTTTACTCGAAAGATGTCGTGATAGTGATGGAAACGTCGCTTTGGCTCTTAGTACTTTACAGCTTTTTGAAGAACTTATTCTTAAACCAACAGAAGATATTTTGTATAATTTGGTAATTAAATATTTAGAGGGTCGAGGTTATTACGATAATTCTGCCGCCGACAGCTGGCTTCAGTTCTCCGATGAGGAGACCTGTAGTAGGTTCAGCGATGATTTTTCACCTGGTTCATCTCCACCCAACAAAGTGCATTCTCCGCCATTCATTCATCGAGCGATTGAGTCTTTTCTCGCAATTCTTCCGGACGATTTGAAATCCTGCGATTCAGATGAAGATTCTGGTTATGAGACATACATGAAAGAAGCCCACGGAAGGTTCATGAAATGTTTGACAATCTGTGAGAATTTCAAATGGAAAGATGAGCTTCCAGAAAAGGACGACAGTCACTTGGGAGCGGAGGACGATTCGAGTTCCGAATCCCAGCCGGAAGCGGATTCAGCACGCTGGTCGTTTGATGAAGGTCCTTTCCTGAGCATGATTTTTGATAAATTAGAACAGATGCTGCAGCAGCCTTACGAAATTAATCTACAGCTTACTTCTATTTTGTCTCGATTGGCTTTGTTCCCACATCCTCTTCTTCACGAATATGTACTGAATCCTTTAATACCCTATACACCTGATGCAAGGTCTTTATTTTTGGTGCTCTTTAAAGTTTCAGAAGATATTCAGGGGGAAATTCCGAATGTTAGAGGTTTTAAAACTAAAATTAAATTAACGAGAAATGCTCTTCTTAGCGATGGAAACGAGTACGCTACTTTTGAAGAGACAAGCATGTTAGAAGCTATGATTGTTCTTGAAGAATTTTGCAAGGAGTTAGCTGCGATAGCATTTGTCAAATATCATGCATCGTCATGATATTAAAATAAACCGGTTGAATACTAATACAATGCACAAAATATTGTGTGAAGTATAATAGAACTATTTGATTTTCACTAGATTTTAAACAAATTTTTACAAAATTCCTGGAAAGTTTTAAGTATTTTTTTCTTTTGTTTTGATAACTGGCATAAAATATAATTAATTGTGTCATCATATATAATTCTTAGGATTTTTTCTAATATGGATGGATTTATTTTATAATGTATTCATATTAAATTTGGCATATGCACAAGTTTATACCTCACACACTAGTCAAAAAACTTTTCAAACATAAAAAAAAAATACTACTGCAGTACCTTTTATGGAACCAGCACCAAATTTATCCATTTGATTTTTTCTGTTCTTTCATTCAACGAAAGGTGTGATTATCTTTAAAATTTTCCCTTTTTGATCATAACATTTGGTTAATTCACTTAAAAGGATTTCTACTGTTGTAGCAATTATAATCTGAGTTTTAGTGATTGAAAATACTCTTTGTAGCACTGCTTAGTGTGGTATATCTTTAATTTATTCTGGGACTGTAATGATAAGGTAGTAACAGTGTAGCTTTTATTATATATATTTTATAAACTATTTAAGAATATTTGAAAAACCATATGATATTTGTTATAAAACGAATTTATATTAACTTATTTAAAGTATAATATTTTCAGACCTTTGTAAAAATAACTCAAATGTGATATTAAATGCTTTAGTAAGCTTTCCATATCAATATGGCATGTGATAAATAGTTGAGTGTTATGCCTATGTACTTTAGTATTTTCACTTCCCAAAATACTTTTTTATCCCTAAATTTACTTGTTTAATAATGTTATTTCTCCTGTTTTGATACATAGATACAAATTGAGTAATTAGTAAAGATGGTTATTTACTATGTTAATCATGTATTTGAATGGCATTAATCTTTCATGAAACTTTGCTTGGTCTAAAATGTTGTGTATTCAAAGATAATTGATAGTATTTCAAATTAGGAACTGTTATCCCCCCCCCCCCCCCCCATGATCTAAAAACATTTCTTTTTGCAATAAAATTCATTATTGAAATCTTGTTCTTTTGAAAAAATCAAAAGAAAGCATTTTTTAAAGGCATTTAAGATTTGCTAATGTGTTATTTAAGATTTATATGCACAATTTTTTTGCTATAAATTATGGTTTATATGGAAAGATAAATCATTCTACTTGCTATTGTTTTGTATTTGCAGTGATTAGTATGATTAACATTAATGCTCTTATTTCTTGTATTAGCAAGATTGTTTATGTAATAAAAGTTGTCATAAGCATTTAAAATTAAAAGTGCAATTAAATGGATGTTTTCTGGAAAGAAGCAAGTCAAATTGATTTTAATAGTACCAGGCCCTTCAGAAAACCTTAATTCAATTGTCAAAATAAGCATTACTTTTCTGACAAGGAGAACTAGATGTTTAAAAAAATTTTCAACTTAAATATTAAAATGAACGTTATTTATTTTGTCATAAAATAATCTAATATTCTTTCTAGTCATAAAATCTTTTCTGTGCCATCAAGTTTCTGTGAAGCTGGCAGAACAGATTGTGAAATACTTCTCATGTGATTAATTTTCTTTCTTAAGCATAACATGTAATTAATGTAAAAAATAAAATGAATATATTTCTGTAAATAATGTGCAGTTCTTTTCATTTAACAATATGGTTTAAAAAAATGGTTGGAAAGAAACGATTGGAAGCTGCAATAGATACCTGTGATATTTAAATAGAAAAATGTACAACTTATAGATAAGTGCTAAGAGCCTCTCTGCAAGGCAGCAGTTCCACTTTTCGAACACCTTCAGAATTCCCAAAATATGTTTTAATTTTTTATTGATTGTATCTATGTTTAACATTATGTTAGAATTTGTATCTACGAAACCAATATTATATACTATTTTAACAAAATATATCACCTATCTATAATGATTTGTTATGTACTGGGAGTTGTCTCGTTCTTGTTCCAAATACATATATAGACTTATCTTCCTGTAATACCTAATGGAATGCAGTAGAGCAGTGGTCAGCAACGTAAATTGACTAAAGATCTCCTTAGGAGGGGGATGGGTGTGACGCATACAATATAGAATAGACTTACACGAATAAGTTGAGACAATGCTGACTACAACCTGAATATTAATTCTTATCAAAAAAGACTTCAATACTTATTGGTAGTGGCATTGAATGGCTAAAATTATGTTCTGTTGACCCTCATCAAAATGTTTTTAGATCAAGTGTTATTGAATGTATAAAATTTAATAATATGGTGATTAGAAAATTTTCAAATAGCACTTGATTTAGATGCTTCACCTAATTTTGTTCTTGAAATACTTATATTTTCAACTCAAAGCAAGATTTTAAAATGAAAATAGAAATGGTAAACTCTGTTTATGGTATGCTATTTATTATAAATATTTTCATTTGAGATAGTTTTTGAACAGATCTGCATCAAGCTCTGTAATGATATGACTGAAGTTTTGTAGAGCATTAGATACAAACATTTTAGAATTTTTGTAGAGAATAGTCATTAATGTGTATCAAAAGAAGTAAAATAGTATTGTTAAAAAAAGAATGCATTTAAATCACAAATCCGAAACATTTTTAAAAAAAGGGGATTTTTATCTATATTTTTTGCCTTATCTTCACTATCGTTAAAGTGTATCAGAAAAATAAGAATGCTGGTTTTACAAGGATTTTAAATATGCTTTTTCAAAATAGGATTGACGAAATATCTGAACAGTGTTATCGAGCCTTTTAAAAGTATGCAAAAAAAGAAAAAAAACATAAAAAGATGAAATAAAATAACATAATATTCAAATTCTATAAAGTGCAGCTTTCATTTTATTATAGGTAACCAAAAAAAAAAAAATACATAAATGATTGGATTTTCTTCATTGCAATATATTGCACTTATTTGTCTACATTTCAGAACATTTTATTTTAACAGCTTAAATAATTTACATCAATTAACAAATTAAAAACAGGATTTACTAATAGCAGCAGATCAAAAATTTAGTTTTTCGAACTTCTGTAAATCATGCAGATTTAGAAAGTTTTTTTCTTTTTTTTTTTGAGCAAATTCTGAAACAAAAATGATTTTTAATAATTGCTGAGTGTATAAATTGCAAAAAAAAAATTACTCCATGTTGTGGTATTATCAGGATTAATATCAAAGCACAATTCATTACTTTTCAACTGATCTCAGAAACAACTCATTTTTAAATCAGGGTACTACAAGTTTTTTCTTTTAATTAAACTATTTTAGTTTCGACTTTTTGAAGACAATCCAAAAAGTGAAGGGGGGCAACAAAGAGTATAGGACCTTAAAGATTTGCATCTCCCTTCCTGCAAAGCCTCTTGATTTCGATTTACCAATTTATCCACAGCAATTGTGTAACAATAGCTAAGCTTTTCTCATACTGCTTTGAGAAAAACTTAACAAATGAACGTTTTTTACGATTTTGGGGGAATGTGAAGACTTGATTTGACTGTTATTTTATTGCTCTAAATTTTGTTTAATTACAAGCATTTATGTCGACTTTTGAACAAAATTTTCGAAGAAAGTGAAATGTTCCAATTTTTCCAAATTAGCAGTTACGTATTCAGCTGATGGCACAAGATTTGACAACCCCCTCCAAGAAAATAATTTTGATTGTATAACAGTTTGGAATCAAAACATTTTGTTTCCATGAAAAGTTCGTATGATTTTGACTTGAAAACTTTTTGATGCAAAAATTAACTAAAGCAATTTATGCCGCGTAAACTTAAAAAATTTGTACAATACAAGTGAGTTTGCAAGAAAATAAAAATAATATTTACAAACTTTCTTTCAGGAAAGAATATATTACATAGTTGTTAAATATTTCAGAGGACTAGTAAAAAGATTATTCACAAGGAAGACTTTCAGTCAGGGGCTTTATATAATGTCAAATTACAATGAGATCACAATAGCTCAATTAAAAGTTAAAATATATATTACCTCATATTTAAACTCTGGAAGATAATTTTAAGTGTACATGGAAATCATGCTAACATACAATGAACTTCATTCTACTAGGTGTTGACTTGCACATGAAGTTAATACTTAAAGAAATTACTAAAACATGGATTTACATGCTATATAGCATGAGGAAAGGTGAGCACAAAACTTTCCCTTCACTCAGGGCCCGCGCTAAGCATTCGACTCTTCGGCAAATGCGATAAAATTGAAAATTTGGAGAGAAAAATTTTTATTAGGCTAAAGTATTGACGAACAGAAAATTCTCTGAAACTTCCTTTGGAAAAAAAAGGAATTTCATTAGGAAAAAAAAAGTTAAAAAATTTGTTTAAATTAATATTTGGCAAAGACTTTTGAAATATGGCTAATTTATTGGCTTAAAATCCCTAACGCAAGCCCTGTTTACTCAAAATCTTACATAATATATCATAGTAGAACATTAATAATGTGAAATGATTCTATAATAGTAAGTATAGTAACTAAAGAGGGAAAATAATGACTGATTGAATAAGATTTTAGCAGCACTTGTAAGCAGATTTTTCTTTTTTTTTCAATGTGTCAAAATTTAAATTATCTCGAAAGCCAAATGTTTCATTCTGTTAAAAAATTTCAGTACCAACTCAACATATTACAAAAATTTTAAAGCAAATATTTTTGATTTCTTTCTTGGTTCAATGAAATTAGAGTTATCCTATTCATAGTTACTCTAAATAACTACAGCATTGCTTAGTAAATAAATGATTAACTTAGTTAAAAAAAAATTACAAATTCCAAAAAATTCTAAAATTTGAAAATAAAAATTCTGAAAGTATAGAACACTTTAGTTTTTGGATAACAATTTCGATTTAATTTGAGAGCTATAATAACCTCTTTTACTGTATACCTAGGAACACATGTACTTTTTATTTTAAACACATATACATAGCTTCAATTTTTATTACACAAAACATCGTACACCACCGTTTACTGCATATTAATGCTGTTCTGCATAAAAAATACGACTGTAACAAATAGCAACTTTCTACACTTTAATTGTACATATTCTTAATTTAAATACAACATACATACACTTGCATTTTGTTATCACTAAACCAAATAAATTGCAAGTGTATGCTTTTCAAAAGATTGGATGCAATTAGACATCATTCATCACCAAGCAAATGATACACAAAAAGTGATGATAGAATTAACTCTTGATGCACAAAATTTGCAAAATTTACATTTAAAACCATTTCTTGGTTGATACCGATTAGTGTTAGAAAGTAAGAGCTTTTTCTGCACTGAAAAATGGGTTCCCTGCAACCTCAAAACACATCTATGCAACATTTCGCTAATTTTGTGCTGTAATAATGCTGTTATTATCATTTATTATGAAGCATAAAATTAATTTTTTATTTAGTTGATGTATATTTTATAGATTACTTTACATATATTCACATTAAATTGAAAGGACAAATGGTCAAAATAAGTTTGCTGTAGTTGCTTGAGACACTATTAAGGCAATGGTACTTACCTAATATAGTTAAAACATTTCTCAAATAAAAAAAATCATGGTTCCTTAGCTTAATAGTTATGTTAGCTTTTAAGACATTAAACGTGGCCTTTTATAAAAATTTTACTCGAAGTACTCCAATCAAAACTTACTGATTACATACACTAAAAAGCATTAAACCAGTTTCTCTATAACTGGTTTTAGTTTTATTTACCTTAAAAAATGAAATAACCATAGTAAAATTTTTAATATACTTATGCAGGATTTTTCAAATAATTATTTCTCCCTTATGATATTATCCTGCAGTTATCCTGCAAATTTCCGCTTTTAAATCTTTTCTCAAAAACTTAATTTCTGATTTTTCATTACATTTTAAAGCACTATGCATTTTGAGTTAAGAAAAAATGCAACTGAATAAGATCAGTAAAAATAAAAATTTTCTTTGGAAAAATAATTATCAAAATAATTATGACAACAAAAGGTAAAAAAATAAAATTTCGATTTACAAACAACAATTAGAAGTATAAAAAAACTTCTATTTTCATCACACAGTAGCTATACTAAGAAAAAAAAATTCACAGCACTGGCTTCGATTGAAACTTAATTAGTTTATCGATTTTTAATTATTATTTTTATAGTTTACAAATAAAAGTACTCTAAGGAACAGAAAATGATTGGTACTTTACAATGAAAATGTGCATGATTAGAAAAAAAAAACAATTTTAGTTATACATCATTCTTATATTTTCACAGCACTCTTTTATAAATGACATTTGAAAATACTTTTCCTGCAACAATGCTCCATTTCAAAGTTAGTAAGAAAATTTTCTTAAAATGCTGATATATTATGTGAAATGTATCATTAAATATTAATAAAAAATAGAATACTATGCTTAGAAAATGCAATACATTTTGTCAAAAATTAAAATTTGAGAACATCGTAGAAAATTTAACAGTGTATGAATAGGTAAATATGGTACATACCTTTTTCGTATACCATTCATATTCATGGATAATGTCAACTTTTTGACAAAATGTAATGAATCAATTATGAAGTTAACAATTGTGTATTATATTGACATAAATTTGTACAGTTCAGTTTCAATTTCTAAAATACTGTGACAGTTATCAATTTTCTCAACAGTAAAAGCATATTAGTTTAATAAAAGCGTGTAAAAATTTAGATTTTCTTATTTGTTTTCATAATGGTTCACATTGAATTGTGCTGCAAAATATACTATTACTTTTGGACTATTACGGATTTTTTGAAAAGAGTCTAACGGAAAACGAATTTTTATAGTAGCTTTTGAACTAAATCAAAACTAAAAATTTTCTGCGCCTTGTCATATTTTTGAGTTTTACCATTTACAAATCAAGACTGGTTGCAAAATATTTCAGTGTTTCAACGTTTAAAATTATTCTTTAGTTCAACCATTGTTATGTTGCTAGTCCTGTTTGCAATAAAAATACTTAACCAAATGTTGCATTACGAGTAAGAGGACAAAGAGTTGCTTAAATATTCTAAAATACATTTGAAGCAGAGACTAAAATTAAGCAGTCTTATAAAATAATTATAGCATCTAATCTTATTTGCTACAAAAATAATACGTTAACAGGCTGTGTAACGATAAAAAAAAAAACACTATAAAATAATTTAAAAAAAAACATAAAAATAATGAAAGTAGCTGTTTCACTACATTAAAAATTTCACAAAATTGATGACAACAAATAAGCTAGATTTTAGCAACAAAATATTCAAATTAACACATATACCCTACAATGATTTCAATGTTATGTTTAAGTAAAATTTTCTCAAATTGGTTTAAATAGTTAAACTCTATACCTAATTTTTAATTTGCTTTATTCTGTTTTCGCTCAATTTGTACTTCGATTTTATAATGCAAATTCAACTACATAATAAATATATAAATAAATAATGATTATATATATTATTAGAATTTTCCAAGTATGTATTGCAATTTGAAAAGCACATTACTTGTGTAATAAACAAAATAAAATACTCACAAGTCGAGAAAAATTACATGTAATTTTGCTCTGTGAGACCTCAAAGCAACAAATACGTTATCCTACAAACTATTGGAATTGTTAACTTTAACAACTACATGAATAAATTTAAAAGTTCTTGAAAATACTATAAAACACACCTACGTTTGATTTTCACTATAACACTCTTTCTATAAGGATTCTTTTTGCTTTACTAATGCCACAACTCAGTTAAAACAGAAATTGAAATTTCACTGTACATAAATACATCAACAAACAATTAAATATTAAATAAAATGAACCTATTAAAACATATGTTCACAAAATACACACATTTGTACATTTAAAATAACATTTAAAACTTGTACATTAGAACTAGGATAAGGTTAACAATGAAGCAAATAATTCTCTTACTCAACAAGCACTAGGGTAGGATTTAAGGAAAATTTGTCACAATCCTCTTGCAATTCAAATTCACAAATATAATTTTGATATATACAGAGCAGATATCTCGTTACACAAAACTATTTATAAAGCTTTATGGCCACCGAGCCGCAGCTGGTTCGCAGTGATATTGTTATAAGCTACAGTCCTACTTGGTTGTGATTTAGGTGTAATTCTAAAAAGCTGAATATTCATGTGGTTGCATATCTGATTGCAAACTATCGTGCAGTAATGCAATAGGTCAGCAACAGAGTATACCTGAAATGAAAAATAAAAACATGTCAGTGTCAATTTTGATCACAGGACAGGAGGGTTCGAAAATATTGATATTTTGATATATATCCGATATTTCCCATCAGCACAAACTAAAAGCTTTAAATAGTAAATGCGCCCTCAAATCACTGTTGTTTATTTTCTTACATCATTGTCATAATATAGAGTCCTCAAATTAATATTTAATATTTAACAAGGCAGTTTTAATCTATATTAAAATTGTTACATTGCTAATCATTTTACAAGTATAAAATAAAACTGGAAGATTATACTACATCATATTAATGATCCATTAATATATCATATAAATATTGTAGCACTTTCTGGTTATTTGAATAATAAATGAACAAAATTAATATATGCTTAGTAAAATTTTCACATAGAAAGAATCAGAGATTGAAAAATAAATATCGAAAATATCAAAATATCATGATATATATTGCAGGATATTTATTGACAACCCCTGCATGACAGTTTATTGGAATTAGAATTAGATACTTGAATGCCAATAAGGAGAATATGAAATCCATATTTTTTCCTGCCGGGAAAACAACAAGAAAACAGTTAGCCAGGACAAGTTAACCAGTGTTATCCTGCTTGAAAAGGTTGTTAAAATAATTTCCATACCCCTAGGTTAAATGAGAAATAATATTAATTCATTGAGCACTGAACAGCATATGTTTAAAACATTGAGCTATAGGGTCATTCCATAGAAATGTCAACCTCAGCCGAAGAAAAAAAAAGTACTTAAGTGAAAAAGTATCACAAAATAAATAAATAAATAAAAATCATACAACATAAGTGAAAAAAAATTGAAAAAGTATTGTAATTATCACGGAGATTAGCCATAATAAATAGTTTGTAATGTGTCTACTGCTTGTTATTCGATGGTTACGTTAGTCACACTCCATCTTGAGTAAAAGTGACAGTTAAGACTAAAAAAAATTAAGATTTAATAAATGTGTTTTATATTTTTAAAAGCCAACTTTACACATTTTTCAAATATATTATCCAATTTTTAACACTTGCTTAACTTTCAGAAATTTTTGCCTCACAACATGAGCATTAGTTTTCAGGGTTGCAAAAATGTTACGTTAGTTACATTGCTATTTTGGTTGAAAAAAATATCTACTGTCAGTAATTTTGTATTAAACTCTGAGCAGAAATGATACATAGATACCATGTACATTGTAAATCCACCGACATAACTAAAAAATATTTTTTATTCTTTGGGTTACAAGTAAAAACAGTTACAAAATCAGCTTTGAATGTTACGTTAGTCACTATGGAATGACCCCATAATACTAAGAGGAGGGAGAACTCAATATTCATCAGCACTGAAGATAGAGGCCTGAATTTTGAAAGAGTATGGAAAAATGCATTGCATAATAAAACACTTTTAATGAGAAAAGGCAGTCTGTTTTGGCATCCACTATTAGCAGATTAGGGACTTGGAACAATGCATGGCAAAACACTACATGATAAATCTAAAGTTTAAATGTTAAAAGAGAGCTTTTGCCATACTCGCTTCAGCGGAAAGAAAAAAAAAACGCCCCCAAGTTCTATTCTAATCTTATCCAAGTTAATATTAGAACTCATTGGTTCAAACAATCACAATCCTACTTTAAAAAGTAATGGGAAATGCTAGAAATCCGAAAAATTCCAGGTTAGGGCTGTTGCGTTACAGGTGCTAAGGGCTTGAGTGAAAAATTATCGACGGACAAGAATAGGCAATCATAGTTAGAGACAGCCGCTAATTAAGTTAGAGTAGCATAGTTTCTGAATTAGACTTGAAATTGTTTTTGAAGAGTTTTTGTGTGTGAATTAAATATCTTTAAATCTTACTCAAAGGTAATTTTGCTTGATTAACCATCATTTTTAGTTTAAATAACTAAGTTTTTCATATGAAGTTATTTCCAAAATCTTACGCATAACTTTATATATCTCTAGTAGTCAAAGAATATTTTGTGACGCTAGGACGGTGTTATTGACACCAATCTTTTAATATTTTTTTTTTCAATTCTTTACCGTATGTTAAAAGGAAATTTTACAACAGCAAAAAAAAAAAAAAATCCTATTTTCGGGATTTAATGCAAATCATCTTTTTAGCTATTAAAGATACTATCGTCCCCGCTTAATCGGGTAAAGGATAAACGAATACCCCGCTGATACGAATAAAGCTTCTCGGAACCGATGTCATAGATGCAATGTTAAAACATCCCTGCTTAATCGAATAATATTTCTTGGAACCGACAGTATTCGTTTAAGCGGGGACGACAGTATACTTTAAAATATCAATAAAGCACCTCAATTACCCCGAAACTTAGATGTCTGGGACTCAGATTTTCACGACCCTACTGTAATTTCATATATTACTCAGCATTGTACATGCAATACTTTATGTTTGAAAGAGTTTCAAAAACAAATGAATCATTTGTAGTAAAGTTGTATCTTATATCCTTGCAATGAGTTATGCCTCCCCCCCCCCCCCCCGTGAGAAACTTCACTTTGGCGCTGTTACTGACCTCAACCATACAGTTTCACTGCAATTTTCTTGACAATTTTCTTGCAAAACTTGACTGATACCATAATGTCATTTAAGTCAAGCCTTTGGCCACTATTAAGTACATTTATAGTATAACTAAATTAAAGTTGGGAGTATATTTTAGATAAAATTTGTATGCTCCAAAAATAATTTCTCTGTAATTTCCTTCATTGAGTATAAATACAACATAATTCACTAAAACCGACATAGTTAAAAAAAAAAAAAAAAAAAAGCATAACTTACCAGGCATAACCACAACACAATGTATTCATTGATAAAAGTGTTGAAATATTGATTCATAAACAACATTCCAGGGCCTATTAGAATTGAGTCAAAATAATCCAATTCGCTTCTTGTCATATGAGCAAGCTGTAAAAAATCAAGCACACAAACCTGAGTTTAATTTAAAGTTAATACAGTATTAAACAAAAATGCTAAAGGAGACAATAAAACTTTATCAGTTAAAGCCATACACTGCCTTTCTATCAAGAGTAACTCAATTTTTCCAGCATTATACTATTAATTTCTTCAAATATCCTTAAGCTCAGAACAGTGAGAAAACTATGTCTTGCGGTGGATGGAGCATCGCACCAGTGTGCTAACTAAACCTAAGAAAGGCACTGATAAGCCTGAAACTAATTGTTTCTTCAATTATTTTTAGTAATATTTTTGCCAGTAATGGACTGAAGAACAGTTTTTCAACAGAAAGAGTCAGTTAAAAAAGAAAGGTATTAAAATATTTGTCTTCTTACAAAGCTGAAGCAGACAAGAATGGCTTTCCCATACGCCTGTCAAATCATCGATTTTTTTAATAGCTCAATTTATATATAAATCCTTTGATACTTTTCAACAACTATAAAGTATTGAGAGTTTTTCCCAATTAAAAAATAGAAATTAGATAATACTAATAGAACGAGTTTTATAACTTAGCTTATGTTAAGAAATTTTCTTCAACTCCCTTCCTCTTCAACTTTTTTCTTACTTTATTACATCATTTTTAAAAAAATTACGAATATAATTTTTATGGAACATAAAAAAGAACAATTGTTTTTAATATTATCCAAAGGATAGAAAAAATATTTTCTGAGCTAAGTTCAAAACCTATATGAAATTCGCTTCAAAAATAAATTACAGAACAGAACAAAAAATATTATGGTAAAATATCTGATGGCCAAAATACTTACAACTAATTTATTTGTGACTTTTGCAGCCACTATACCAAATGCTAGGATATATAAACATGGATGATTTTCATAAATATTTTCTGTGGATTTCTGGTAAATTGTGAATGACAGAATAATCACAATCCCGATAGGAATGGATGGAGAAAGAACACTTGTACCCTAGAAAAGTGAAAATAGCAAAAAGTAAATTATTTTTTCAAAGTTTACAAAAAATTAATAAAGCCAAGCTAATAAAATAATTACAAAAGTGCTATATAACACACTCGGAATCAACTCAAAAATCGTGGAAATGACAGTAACTTCAGAATTGGATATGATTTGCAAAGGTATGTTTTGAATTTTGTTCGTATATGAATGTTATTGAATGTTAATACATGAGCTAATTTGAATAAATATATTTCTTAAATCTGAATATGAATGCATTTGTTTGAAGAACCCAATTTAGTGTTTTCCGAGAAATTTTTTTTAAAATTACTTTGCATTGAAAAAATAAGACATAGCCCTAGTTAGCCCTAGCGTATCTTTTGTAACAAAAAAATTATGTAAGACCAGGTATTACTTTTGGGGAAACAAGGCAATAGCTGAAACTGCAGTACGAGGATTTCATAATAATTGAACATATGTTAACAAGTTGGCTTTGAGCTATGGCTCTTTTAGCACTTAAAAAGGCATATTTCATTTAATTATGTACATGTAAAGCCCTAACCAAAAATATAAAAATGATTTAAGCAGACATGTGACTCAAATACAGTGAAAAATACTGAAATTGCATGGCTGTATGAACAAACCTGCATTGTTAGTACATTGTACTACATCTGCAAGCTACTTATGGGTTACATACATGTGATTACTTTCAAAACAATTTGGCTGAAAATAGCTGACATGTTCTGGCTGGTTGATTCAATGGGCAAAAGTGCTATTAGATGCTTTTAGTAAGAAACTTTCCTAGAATTTTTTATTTTTAGCTTTTATCGTTTTGGTTTCTCTAACTCGGTTTTATTTTATTTAATTTTTATTTTTTCAAATTGAAATTTCTAACCAAAACCAAGCAAGCAAAGAGTTTAAAAGCTGGACAGATTGCCGTCGCCTCCCATTATCTTCGCCTAGAGATCGTGGAAATTTTAAATAGAATGAAAATTTAAGAGAGGAAGGGCAATTATTTAATGCAGATTGGTAGAAGGACGGAACTATGTTTTGCCAATCAAATTGGCTGATTTCCGCCAATTGGCTGAAGAATCACATGTATGGGGTTATTGTCTCTAAAATGGCCAACCACTTTAATTTGATGGATGGAATTAATTTGGTAAATGTTCAATTTAGACTGCAATGCCCCTTTATTTTTTCTCCATAAATGCATAAAGTATTTTGCTCTCTCAAAAAATACTGAATTCAGTTGAAATACTGAAAAATCACATGTCTGTTTAAGTCTTTTAATGAAAGCTTTTGAAGATAAAACATTTAGATATTTTAAAGAAAGTCGTGTTAGTTACACTATTTATAACTCAAGAACGGCTGTACCGATATGGCTAAAAATTGGTGGGTATGTAGCTTAGAGCCAGGAGACGGACATAGGCTATAATTTATGTGTGTCAGTTACATAAATAGAAAAAATGTCTTATTGACTAAGCCTTTTTACAAAGCCTTTTTTGACACCTCCATGGCTGAGCGACATAAAGCACACGTTCTGGCAGCTTCCGGACCGCAGTAAGCAGGTTGTAAGTTAGCGGTGCGTTGAGTGTTATTTGACTGTTTTGTGAAATAAATTATAAAGAAACGCGTTACTTCAATTGAAATTTATATGTGATAAGCTGTCAGAAACGATTGCTCATTCCGAGGATCCCAATGATCGCAACCGATATGACGTTTGAATTTAAAAGACCAATTTCCGATCCATCTTGCATTTGTCATGACCATCAACAAATCACAAGGCCAATCCTTAAAAGTTTGTGGTTTGAATCTAGAACATCACTGTTTTTCCTATCGTCAATTATATGTGACATGTTCACGGGTTGGAAGACCATCTGCGTTGTTTGTTTTTGCGCCTGATAATGAAACAAAAAATGTTGTGTATCACAAGGTACTTGAGTGAAGAACAACCTATGGACTAAAATACAGAAACAATAATGAATGATTAATGTAGGTACTTTTTTTTTTTTTGTACTTTCTAATAAAAAAAACTTAATTTAAAAATTTGCTTATTTATTGCCTTTAAGGCGGAACAGAGTTCACCGGGTCAGCTAGCTACAACATAAAACTTACGATAATCATCCATATAACTGTTCCTTTTCAGCATAGGTGGCTGGTGTACCAAAAAACTGCGGGGTCAAAAGAAATGTAGGGGTCAAAAAATGTGTATGGGGGGGGGGGGGGTTGGAGGCAGCACCTATGATTTTTTGTAAATTAAATTTGGCTATAATATTGGATTTTAGCGTTTAAATGACTTTCAAAAAATGCAGACAGAATATGGCCTCAAAAATCAACCAGCCTGGCTAACAGACTTCCCAACATAAAATCATACAGAGCCCCTTTTAATGGAAGATTTTTTTTTTTTTTCATAAAAGAGAGTATACAGTGAAAAAAACTGAGAACATTACTGAAAAAACCTTTTTTTCATAGAATTAATTTCGTAAATTTTGGAGAAAAAACAAAATGTTTACTGCATGCAGACTTAACAATAGACTCTGTAATATCAATTTTTGCATTTTATTCTATCAATTTTGATCAGTTTCTGTAAAATGTTTTTATATTAATATTATTATTATAATTTATTTATAAATTATTATTTGAATAAGAATAGTTAAATTGTGAAATTTTATTCAATATAAAACTGAAAACATAAAATTTTAGGTACAAAACTCGTTTAAATATTTATCGAAAAAAGCATGCAGTGAGTCAAAGAATCCAACTTTCATTTAAAAATGAGTAAATGGAAATAGTTACATACAGCAACAGTGGAACCATTTTTCCCAACTCCACCTCTGCACACTACAGCTATGTGATAGTAACATAACACTATGGAAATACCAAAAGCCAATAAAATAGGCAAAAGACGAAATTCAACATTTATGACTGGAACCTGAAAAAAAAGGGGCATTGTTATATGAACAGAAAATAATACTAAAGAGGTGAGCAAATAAACACAGGGCTCATGCCAGGGGTTTCAAGTTGCTAGCCAGTAAATTAGCTAAATTTTAAAACTATTCGCCAAATTTCGAAAGATTAAATTCAATAAATTTTAAGTAATATTTTCCCTATACAGTAAACTCTAAGATTATCTGCGGGGCGGATTATCAGCAAGGGTCTTGGAAAAGAACATTAACAGACTTTTTCGAAAAAGGATGAATTTAAAAATTTTGCTTTTTTGTAATATTTCTTACCTAAGAGTGCGGTATATTTCATCCAATAAATTGTTTTATCTGGCCGTTATCGTAAGTACCACTTCTTTATAGGTTTTATATGCTTGAGAACCTCAAATACGAATAGTGCTTTATGCTGCACCTAACAACACTGTGTGTACATATTACATTTTAAGTGCAATGCAATTATTTTTAAGCAAAATACATTCTTTATCTTCTTTACCCATTATTTTATGCTTTTTTCAGATTATCCGGGATACCCGTGCCACTCAATTCTGCGAATAATTGGGAGAGTACTGTATTTGACAAATATTTCTGCTTCCAGAAGAAATTTCAGAAAATTTTCCATTGGCCAATACTTTAGATTAATCAGAGTTTTCTTTGCCAGATTTACAATTTTACAGCATTTACCGCGGTGGCTAATAATGCTTAGAGCGGGACCTGAAAGAAAATAATAATAACCCAGCATATACCAGTACTAAAAGTTCATGAAACTTCTGTACATTAAAAAAAAAAAATTAATGCATATGTAGATCTATTAGAATGCTACCCCAGAGAACTAGGAGAAAAATTTCAGTAAAAGAAAATTGGCAGTAGGCTGAAGCCTAAAAATACACACCCTGAATAATATGTTAAGTTTTTAGCACTGCATCATTTACATTCCAGTAGAGTCTCGATTATCCGCCAAAAACGGGTCCACAGGCAGGAAAATAACAAGGAGAGTTATCTCAACGAAGAAATAAAACTTGTGAATCAATTAATGCTATTGATTCATATTTCATGATTAATTTAATACCATTAAAAGAATCTTTCCAGTCAGACATACTAGCAAGAAATCAAGAAAAATCATGGATGTGCAAGTATTGACTGACACATGCACTAACCAATGCATGCAAGCTATTTCCAGACTATTTTTAATCGATTTTCATTGCACTAGTTAATTAAATAGACAATGAAAATTCAGCTGGTACAGAGGATAATTTACCAGTGGAAAACCGGGACTCTACTGTATTACAAAAAGTGAACAAAAAGAAACATTTTCAATCTTTTATATTTCAATTGGTTTAGGCCTGTGTTAGAAATAAGTGGTCATTAATTGCATTGTGAGACAAAAAATTTGATTTGAAGCCTGGATTTTCAACCTTAGCCACCACATTTGACGCCAGAATTCTGGTCACTTTTGGTTTCTTTCATACTTTGAGACATGTGAAAATTAGTAAAAATATTTTTAAAATACAGTGAATTTTTGTCTTATATATACCATTCTCTTCTGCATATTCTAAATCTTTTTAAATATGATTCCTATAATGTGTAGCACTTGCAATTAAATATTTTTTGATATAGGGATACATACCATTTTGTTCATTAAAAACGACACCAAACTTTTTCATTTTGATACCCAGAAATTTATACTAGGTGTAATCATGGCACCTAGATTTAAATTCTTACTTCTAACACTGCTCTAAGTAGAAAATATTTTATCAAAAATTACTATTTGAAACTATGAGTCAATATCAGTTCACAAAGAAATATGAATAACAGCACGTCAGCTTTGACAAACGTAAAAATGAATTCAATGACAATATTTCTAATGAAAGAGTGTCGAAGGTTAATGCTTACCTTGCTCATCCAAATATCTGTTCCAAAGCAAGCAGATATGAGGTGTACAATAACTATGCTACACTGGCATTCTGTGACATCAAACCTTTCAAAAGTTAAAAAACTGACATCAAACCTTAAATTGAGCATGAATTTTACAATGGAAATTATACTTTTTTTGCAGAATATCAGTTACAATAATGTAATTTTATATCAATTTACTCCTATACCTGTATCACTGTGTCATTATACTCTTATGCAGGGTTTCAGCTGAGTTTAAAAGTTTTTTTTAGCAAAAAAGCGAAAATAGGAGAAAAGGCTTCAGCAAAGTGCTAAAGGCTAATAAATAGTGAATATGTTTCTTGTCTTTCTAACTGCCTCTACGTATTTCATCTCCTGTTGACGGCTAAATTCAAAATTCAGCCTTGACATCTTGAAATAAATAAATTCATAGAGGTAACATTTTTTTTAATTGAAAGTTAAAATTCAGAATTGTAATTCACATTGAAAGAACATTAATTCACATTGAAAGAACATAAGTTTTTTTCAACAGATTTGATGATGTATTTATTGGAGGGATTTTGCGCCATTAAGACAATAAAGTATTGAATTTGTGATAGCATTTTATACATAATGGCTACGATTTATAATAAGATTAAGTTAGATATCACCATGATTGCTTTCTCTCTCAGATAGTGCATTGATTTTTGTTCTTATTATATTGGAGTAAAAATGGCCTTGCTTCATTTTCGCAATTTAGATAGTATTTTCATATTTTGCGAAAAATGAAAATATAGCATTATGGCCTAGCTGACGTGATTGGTTAAGAGCGCAGAGCTCATTTGCATACAATCGATCAATCAGGTGTCAGCTGGGCTAGTAACTGTGTCCTTAACTGGTGCTGTGCTGATCATATGTTTTTTGACATTCTCATGCAGTCTGTCTGGTTTTCTTTGAGTGTGTACTTGCAAGAAACAAGACTAACTCCTGAAAATAAATTAGTTCATCCAAGATAAGTCTTATTTTTCACATTTTCTTCAAAAAATGTGATCGTAGCGGAAACCCTGTTTGGGAAACTGCAATAGGGTTTCATGCTCTTCTTGATAGTTGGGGTCAAAAGCTCTTCTTGGTAGTTTCTCAACCAAGACAGTATGGAAGTACCCCAATGCACTGGTAAGACCAGCCAGTATTATGGTTTCCCTGAACTGGGTTCCAAGTCATCATGACATTGGGGGCGGGGGGTGGGGGAATATTGATCAACTAGCCAAGCAGGGCTTCAATACACAATTTGTGCAACCTGAACCTGCTCATGGTTTGCCTTAGAATTCAGTTAGGAATACTGTAAAAAAAACCTGCTTATGAAAGACTTGTATGGTAAGTGGCTGCAGTCCGACTCTCAGAGACAGACTAAAGTTCCCAGTATGCAAATTTTTTTTCTATGCACATGCCATTGTTTTGGGGAACAGTGACTGCTTATAGACAGACAGTCAATCAATCATCCTCTTATAATTAGTACCACAGCTGCAGTTGTTAGACGGTTATTTAGGGATTAAGAATTGCGTTGGTAGGGCTGTGTGATCATTGATTGTTGAATCCATGCTGGAAGACATGGTTGTAATCCAAAATATGAAATTATTTTGTTCATCCTGTAAAAAGGGCAGAATAGTATCCTAAAACTTAACTCATATTTCAAAGTAGAATTATCTATTATTATTAATAACTGAGGGCAGCTATCTATTGCCTCTATGTATCTATCTATGTCATGCTTCTTTCGCCCGAACGCCAGAGAACTGACCATCGAACCAGGTACCGTTAGAATAATAATTTTCCAAGCTTATTTAAAACTAATTTACATAATTCTACGATTTTAATTAGTGGAGTTATCAATTAAAATGATTATTTTTCTTCACTAGTTTTTCACAACGCAGTTTCGGAAGCTACCCGGAGGTAGTTTAAAAAATCCAACTTGAAACTAAAAAATATTTCAATTGTTTTTTTATAAAATTTTATTTAAGCCATAGATGATTTCAAACACAGCGAATTCAGAGAAATTGAAAACACTCCTGACTTATTAGTGGACATAAAAAGGAGAGCACATGAAGTATCTTAAGAAATATGATGCTTTGCTATTTAAGTGGACACCAAATTTTAAGAAAAATTTAACTTTCTGTGACTTTACGGGGGACACAGAAAAAGCGCAATATATCTGAATAAATGATGCAACAAGGTGTAGTGCAAGGAGGTGTTAATGTATTCAAGTTTTTACAAACTTTCCAGTTTTGAAAGAAAATAAATCAAATATTAAGCTTCATTTAAATTCATAAAAAAATCAATTTTTTCCGTCTTTGCTTCAAAATTTCTAAAAATTTTGCATAGCTAGCTTGAATATTGGAAATCTACTTATGCACGGTTCCTGGAAGGAGAAAACTTTTCAGTATTGACTTTATTTTCAAATTCTTCCTATAATTTTTCATATTTGTTTTTTAGGGAAGCTGACAGAATTGTTGAAAGCCGTAGATAACCCTGAGCCAATGGAAGCAGATTTCAGTTTGAATTCTACTATAGTTCAAGAAGAAAGTGTTTTTACCACTAGTTCAGACCAAGGAAGTGACCTAGAATCCCAAATCATACATGAAATAAGTGATGAAAGAGCTAGATCAAGCTCTAACCGAGTGATAAAAAAAAAAATAAGAGAGATGTGTGAGAGGAATGGAAGACTGTTCCAGATGATACAAAAACTATGTTGGACACGTTTAATGTGATTTGCATATTGGTTTTAACTGTAACTTCCTACTTTTTTGTATTTTATAAATGGCAATCCCTAAGCTTACTCAGTCTTCTATCTGTTAATATTGTGCTTACAATAAAGATACAACACAGCTCAGTCTTCTCCAATTTATATGCATAGTAAATAAATTTTCGTTCGCTGAAGCAATGGGGTCTTCCATAAAACCACCAAGAAGCTTAAACTTGAATAAATATTAGCTGAAGAGAGGTGCAGATTGCGAGAGAACTTTGAAATTTTCTTGAAGCCTGCAGGCTGTGCCGAGAAAAAAAGACTGACGATGTTAAAGTTGGAACATGTAGAGTATTCTTACATCACCCATTTATTGTTTAATAATAAAAAATTATAATAATAATTGATTTAAAGCTGAAAATATAGTATTATGGCTTAGCTGAAATCTGATTGGTCAGGAGAGCCGAGCTCATTTGCATATGGTCAATATCAATCAGATGTCGGCCGGGTTAGTAACCGTATCTTTAACTGTTGTGCTGTGTTAACCATGTGTTTTTGACATTCTCCTTCAGTCAGTCTGGTTTTTTGTGTGTGTACTTGCAAGAAGCAAGATTTTAGTTACTCTTCTGAAAATAAATTTGTTCAACAAAGATAAGTCTTTTCATATTTTTTCTTCAGAATATTACTCAATTTCATTGGTGAAGTAGCAGTGGAATTCTTCAATACGTTTCAGCTTACTGACGTTCAACAAAATAAATATGAAGATGTTTTAGATGCCTTTCAGAATTACTCAAACCCCAGACAAAACATTGTAGTAGAAAGATACATTTTCAACTGTCGTAAACAAGAAGGCAAAGAGAAATTTGATGAACTTACAACAGATTTAGGGAAATCAATCAAGCATTGGGAGTACGGAACTTTAGCGGACAGTATATTATGTGACCGTATTATTTTTGGAATAGATGATGATACATCCGATAAGAGCTACAGATATGTGCCAAAGAACAGTCCGATATGATACAGCGGAAGGAGGAAATTAATCTCTCCTAACGAGAAAAAACTGTACAGAAAAAGAACCAAGAAATATGAAATTTCAACCACCAGTGCTTCGTAAAATAAGAACGTCGGAAAAGTGTAATTTGCTGCATAAAAAGAGTGTCTAGAAATATTTGTGTGCAAGAAATGCAGAAAACAAAAGACTGCTTTTGCGAACCGGAAACAGTGCAATTTGTATGAGAGCCAGAGAGATATGTTGCAAGAATAAATTGTTTGAAATGTCAGTACTTGAGTTAGTTGCTGTACATAGTTCGAATGTTTTAAAACTTCAAAAAGGAAGGCGTTTAATGTTATTTGCATAGCGGTTTGAACTGTAACTTCATGTTTGTTTGTATTTTTAAATGGCAACCTCTACCATTTAACAGCAGACTCTTATTCTTGTAACTGTTGATATTGTACTTACAATAAAGATACAACACAACAGACGAGAAAATTCGATACTGGATGAACATTCAGAGGGGGGAATGTGGTGTAATTGCTGCACTGAATTTGCCTAACTGCTTGGAGTGATAGTATGCTTTGTCACAGGTGATATTAATTTCAAACCACCAGATAGATAGACACAGTTAACAGACATTTTTCTTGTAAAGCACATGAAACCTGATTTTAAACACTCAATCTATCAAAAATGCCCTATCTGCATCTCGTGTATACACAGAAATCACAAAGCTAAATCCAAAAATACACAAAAATATAGTAAAATTATTTAGAATTGTCTATGTTATGGTTATAGAAAACTGAGCAGCCTCCAGATTCCTTAAAATGCACTTTGCAGTACTTGAATTTAAATTGTGTGGAATTGGGCCAAATGTATTGAAACAATATCTCTTTCAAAACCTTTTGAAAGTTCAATGACAAAGACATAGCAAGGAGTCATCGTAAATGAAATAAACAATGATAAAGTATTTGCAGTATTAACAGATGTTTCAACAAAAGAATCCATTAAACAATATGAAGCAATTTGTATCTGGTATGCTGCAGTTGAAGAAGAGGAACTTCAAAAAAAAAAAGTGCAGCTTATTGGCCTTGGGGAATTTGATTTAAGTGTAGGTGCTGATGGACTATATAAAAGGCTATTTCAAATATTCTAGATGCAGTTGGAATTGAAAAATGGACGGAAAAAATAATTTGTACTACTGTAAATGGTACAGTCTGCACCAATATGCAAATAAGATACTAGTAGAGGGCGGCATATGTCCAAAGTACTATAAAATACATTCTTATCACGTTAAGAGCAGGACAAAACCATTTTCAGATCTTCAGTCAGTTGGACATGCGTCCAGTCTTTACTCGGCAAGCGCCGAATCTGTTCCTTTAATTAACGAAGCTGGGTTTTCGTTCATTTCCTGTAGTTCTGATCTGTAAATATTTACGGTTTAATACAATCTATTTTTATAAGTTCAATTAGTTTTAATTTGACAAATATACTCACTTGCTCTTCAATCAACATGTACTAATGTTAACGTAGGGTAATTAGAGGACCTTGTGTCAAAAATACGCACTCTACCTTTATACATGCCACACAACCATGTTTTTAATTTGTGTGTGAAGAACAATATTCAATTATTTAATGCAGCAGTTGCTATGATTTCTCTCATCAAATCTATAAGCTCTTTTTATGGAACAAGTCCGAAATTGATCATCAATTACGTGCAGTTACGCTATAGGAACAATGAAAAAAGTAATTGCCTTTTCAAAAGCTTCAGCCAAAAGAATGCGAGTGTTTGATAAAACTCTTGATTCCGCATTCAAGGAGCTTTCCTGTACTAGATGGTTTGAAAGGCATGATGGCACCTTGCAATTTCAGACGAAACTCATGAAAATTGTCCAAGCGCTTGAGCTAATAACAACCTGGGCAGATAAAAATACATCATCAGAAGCTTTCAGTCTCAAAGTGGCTCTACAAAATAGCGAATTTATTATCAAAGTTATCGCTCTCTGCGACATTTTAGGCACTACAAGACAACTCTGCCTACAACTGTAATCAGAATCATTGGATTTAATTCCTACTAACAAAGCCTTTTCAGATGTCTCAAAGATTTTGAAGTCATGCAGAGAAAACACGTTAAAGTATTTCAAGAACCTTTTCACAGAAGCTGAATCTATTGCTGAAGAGCAAGACATTGAAATTAGCATGCCGCGTACAAAAAAAAGACAAACTTATTGCGTTAATGTACCAGCAAGAACCACAGAAGAGTATTTCCTACACACAATTTACTTTCCACATCTGGACCATGTAATATTTGATTTAGATCAACGATTGCCAAAGGGGACTATATAGTCGCTTGGATTTTCAATATTTATTCCCGATTGCATGAAGGGTGGAAAAGAAAATTGCAAAAAAGCAGAATCTTTGGCAATAAGATACAAAAAGTTTCTACCTTAAGCGGAACAGAATTTTTTCTGTTGAAAAAGGAGTACAAAGCGTGGGTCCAAAAATGGGAGAAAAAGAAGAAAGAGACCCCTTTGCCCAAAACCGCCCTTGAAGCACAAAAATACTGCGACAAGGATCAATATCCTCTAATCAGTATTTTGTTACAGATATTGGTGACGCTCCCCTCAAGCGTAGCCACTGCTGAGTGCTCTTTTTCAACGCTCAGAAGACTGAAGACCTGGTTGAGAACCAATATGTGTGAGGATCGGCTCTTCTCAATCAGGGGTCGATCTAGACCCAAATTAGGTCCATTTATGGACCCTTCACAAAATTAAGACCTCTTAAAACGGACCCTTCACAAAATTCAGTCCTCTGAAAATGGATCTTTCACAAAAATCCGAAACTAAAAAACGGAACTTTCACAAAAACGTTCGCAAAATAGTCACTGAGAGTTGTTTTTTCCTCTCATCACGTAGCGAAGGAGTAGCGCGCATGACAGAGATAGAATGGTAGGGAGACGCTTGTATCAGGGAGAGAATGACGAAGGACTTACGCCTCTCGTGATTGAAGGGAATTCGAGTGCGCAGTTTGCCTATTGGTGGAATTCGTTTTCTACCGTGCGTGGGCAGCGTGCTTACTGACGGATGTCTTGTTGCTTGGCTTGTAGAGTTTTTTTTCCGCCATACTGCAACATCGGTGATCGCAATTTTTATTGGTTTAAAATTTTTATATTTTTGCTCTAAAAATTTTTTTCTGAATGGTACTCAAAGCTTTTAGAGCTTTTTAACTTAACCATTTTTGTTTTTCACTGTACTTCTCGGAATGGTTTTGTTTCTAGACAGTTACATAACTACAAATTTGGCAACACTCGACTTTTCATTCACCATCAACAAAAACGAAGCACATGGCATGCTAGTTAATTCGTTCTATTCAATTTTTTTTAAATAAGACTACAAAGTTTCAAAGTTTCAGTCATGTTGTGAAAAATAACAGTACAATGAAGCGTGGTCGTCCGCAATCTGGTGGAAATTTCAGAAACAGATTATTTTCTTAAAAAAATTAAACCTTCTGATGCAAAAGGATGCAGTTCTATGACGACCTTTTTTAAAGCTAATGAAAAATGTAGCATATCCGATTCATTTGTGGCATTTCAAAACGAAAACAATGTTGTGCCAGAATCTTCATCAAGTAGAGATGTAGGAAAGGATAAAAATTCATGCCAAGAAGATGATCATGATCAAGTTCCTAGTGCAAGCTCGTGTGCAGGAAATTCATGCCAAGAAGCACCTCCCAGTGTAAGCTTCCAAAATGAAGACGCACTGAATGAAAATTTGTGCCAAGAAGTAGAAGGTTCCAAAAATAAGGGAACTAAAAATATAGAAAAATATGAGAAATTACATGATTGGATCTTCTACAGCGTCTCAGCTAATGGCTTTTTGTGCAAATTGTGCTATGTATTTCAGAAGGATGGGCCATGGATTAGCACACCTGCTAATTTTGATGATCATCCTAATAGATGCATTGCCAAACATCAAAATAGCATGAAGCATAAACAGGCCGTGTCATTTTCGAATACTATATCAAAAAAATCTCTGCATGAGAAGTTGGTTGAAGGATCAAATACAGTATTGGAAAAAAAAGAAGAAAAAAATTGTGATATTGTTAGGTTTTTTTTCAGTTCTTCAATCATTTTGTAACCTATCATTTACGATCCCTTAATGTCATCTCCCGCTTTTTATTTCTACAATTTTTTAATTTCACATTGGAACGCTTTCCCTTCTAAAAGTTTTTGCAGCCCTCAATTTTCCACGCATTTCGATGTATCATTTAAGCATTTTCGGTCAAATTTACGCCTTTTCGAATCTCAATTTTCTTAATTCCCTTTTTTCCAAATTTCGGTTTTTTTTGCATTTCTCCATCTTTTGCCATATTGAACGGAGCTCTTTGAAATTCTTCCCGCCTTGGCTCCAATTACCGCTGGGTCACTCTTTGAACCACGCTACACGCTATTCGCCAAAACTCTCCCGCGCACATTCCGAAGGGCATTGAACTCCAACTGACGCTAGCTGTGATTGGCTGGCTCAAGGTCAGACAATTAGAGTATAGCGAGAGATGGAGCGAATTTTGGTGGATTCCCCCGTGCGTTGCTCTCTTTAACATGTAAAATTTCTTCCCGGAGATCGATTCTCGAAAAGAAACGATGATGCGGCTATCTAGACAAGCTGATGACGGCAGGGCGATGCAGGCTCCCACCTAGAAGGGAATATTTGCGGAATCCAGATTCCATATAGGCAGCATGGTTTTCTTAATTTTTGCCTATTGATTTTTTCTCTGCAAGAATGCACTCTCTACAGAAACACCACGTAACGCTATGACCATCTCCACTCCAATCATCTCAGAGATGTATCGCTTAACAAATTCATCGAAATATTTTCTTGCTGTCTTCATATAAATTGCCTTCACAACGTTATTCGCAACCGTTTGCCGCTTTTGTCGTGAACGCCCTCCATTTTTCTTAAGCATAGATGTGAGAGCCGATTATCAACGTGCGCAATTCCCTGTTTCATTCGCCAGGTCCAGCTCCGAATCAATCACCTGTAAGCTTCATCTGACTGTTTCCATGAACATGATTATGAGTTCTGCAAGACGTGTTTTAATTCCATTCTCTCAGATTTTTTTATTTTCATCCGTAAAGGACAATAGACTTGTTAAAAAAAAATCTAATTCTTCTACAATCTGTTCCATACCATTTTTGTAAAGGAGATCTCCCACAGAATACACCATGTATGAAAGTATGTAAGATTTGAACGAAACATCAACAAATAAAAAAAAAAAGAGATCCATGCTGAATTAGGATGTTGTGTATTATTGAAATTGTCAACGTGAATAGCATACACCTGCAGAGGGGGTAAGTCAATTTTTTTAATTTTTCTCTCAATTTTGGATCTAAGTTCCTAAAGGGCACTCGGGCCAGTCGATGGTCTGGAGTTTTGCGGAATATAATTTTTGCAATGTTACTCTCCACTTACGTTTCGGCCTTAGACTTATTTTTTATTTTGAATTTCTAGGGAATATTTTCCAATTAATCTTTAACTTTTCCTTTTTTTATCTAAATTAAGTTTTGACAAAAACAAATGAACTAAATGCATCACAAAAATGCTGCGGATCACACCACAAAAATAAAGGTGTTAACTAAATATATAAAGACATTATATTTTATGATAAAAAAGCACTGGGCTGTCACAGAGAACTTTGCATCTTTAGTAAAATTTATTGGTTATGAATTAGGAGATCAAGATATACCTAATTATTTGAGTGTGTGCCAAAAATGCTACCTACTTATCAAGAATATCAGTGGACAATTTAATGGATGCAATTTTTTTGTATCTCGAGGAAAAGACTGTGACTGCTTTGAGGTTAGCAGAAAACTTTTCATTGCTAGCTGATGAAAGCACCGATGAAGCCCAACGGCAGCAACTAGCTTTAGTTGTAAGGTATAAATTGCTAGGTCTTAGAGAAGTAAAAGAAGAGTTCTTAGGGATCATTAGCTTAACCCAAGGAGATGCTGAAACAATTACTTCAGCTATTGAGTTATTCATGACTGCAAAAGGAATTAAAATTTCCAATTGTGTTTTCCTATCCTTATCCTATCCTTATTCCTATCCCTTCGATGGTGCTAACGTTATGAGTGGCGAAATTTCTGGTGTGCAAAGACGTATACGAAATCCTTCCCCCCACTCCTTGTACGTGAACTGCTGTAACCATAGGTTAGCCCTGGTTTTCGTTCACCTGGTTAAAAAATACGATGTGTTAAAAGCTGTAGACTGTCTGTTAAAAGCTGGAAACTTTTCCACTATAGCCCTTGTAAACAGCAAGTTTTCAGAGAAATTCAAGGAAATGTTTATGATCAAAAGGTTCTGAAGATGCTTAAAGTGTCAGTTACAAGATGGCTTTCTGACGGAAATGCTTGTGAGAGAGTCTGCTCCAGCCATCAACAGTTGGTTGAAACCTTGGACACACTCAGGGACTGATTACCCAAAAGGCTTGGGAAGCAGGAGCTTCCCCTTAATATTTTCAGGGTGCCCAAAAATGACAAAAAACCTGCGATTTAAAATTCTAGTTTCTGCTTTTAAATGCATGTTTAAGGGAAATTGTGATACTGGTTCGATAAACATTTTCCGAAAAGTTTTATGAAAGTGAAGACATTTCATAAAACATTAAACCCACCACAAGCTATTTTTAAATGTGAGATTTGGCCCAACTTTTTTACAATGTATTTATTAAGTTTTATTAATTTTGTGAAGTAATAAATCTAATTTAACATCTAATCATAGAATTGCAACGCAATCATATGTAACGTATGAAAAATCTATTTATTAGTGAGGGAAGGGAATAGAAGTTAATCTGATTTCTGCTTGAACCACTTTCAGAAATAATTGCTGTACCCTTACTAAGATTTGTTTCAATGTCTCAAGAGTATAGAAACATTCCCCCTAGCATCAAAAATCAGGGCCTCAAAATGAGACTGAGCTTCCCCTAACTTCAGAGGTTAATCGGGCCCTGGACACACTATTTATGAATTCCAGGGAACCTGAATTAAAAGGGCTTAGAGAGCAGCTTCTAGACCCTGGTATAATTCTTACAATGCTATTTCTAAGTGATTTTTTGAAAATAATCAACAAACTTAGCATTTGGTTACAAAAGTCTTTTATACTTTTCAGTTTGGTTGATAAGAAAGTTTTCCAAGCTTGCACTGAGATTGAGAGTCTCCTCAATAATTTGTGTTCTGAAGTGAATTTTAAAAAGTAAGGAACTTTTAATATTTTCCTTGGAATGTAGAGTTGAGTAAGAAAAGGAGAAGTAAGAAAGATTCCAATATTGAAGACTTGATCAACAACTTTAGAGAGAAGTTCATCAAAAACTTCATGGTTGATTTTAAGAAGGAGATGTCAATTGCATTTAATGTTTCTAGTGAAGTTTTACATGCATTCGATACGTTTAGCACTTTGGATATCAACATGGAAATGCAGGGTTCTGTATATTTGTCTACTCTTTTAGAATTTTATGGAAAAGAGCAAAAGGACGAGTACAGATATGCTATTAAAATTTCTGCTCCATTGTTAGATGCTGAAGCTGCATTAACCGAGAAGGATGACTTTTCTAAACAACTTGCCCTTGCAAAGTTATCCTATGATATCAGGCAATCCTCTAGCGCTCGAGAGCTTTTAATTACAGATAAAAAAGATGAAGCTCAAAAAGCATTAGAAAAGAAAATAAATTCCATAGAGGTTCTCCAAGTTCTTGAAGAGTATCAATCAAATTAGATCCAAAATCCTAACTTGATGAAACTGCTCTCTATTTCTACTATAATTCCAGTTTCAACTGCCACTGTTGAAAGACTCTTTTCCCAGATGAACTTAATTTGCACAGAATTAAGGTCCAAGTTGTCCCAAAAATCACTTGATAAACATTGAAGAATTATTTTAAATGAGCCTGAAAAACTTTCTCAAAAGGAATGTGACTATTATTGCAATTTTTAGTTCTACTAGCAATAGATGTATTGCTTTGTAAAATATAAAATATGGATTATGATGGTAAAATTGAAATTATTTGTGGGGAAACAGTTTTATCTTTTCTACCAAAAATGATATTTCTTAATATTGCATATAACTTCATCTAGTTGAAGAATATTCTTGATTAAATGAGGTTACTTTAAATCACTGATTGATACAACAGTGAATGTATATTAGTTCTTTTTCCTTTCATAAACAGTTTATGTGATATTTATGGGTGATTAATTATCATTAAAAAAATAATTTGCTTCGTTATTGGTATATTATTAAATATAGTTTTTGAAAAACTTAAATTATTGTTGACTAAGGGTAAGTACACTTAAAAATATCTGCTTTTTTTCACAAAATTCCCAACTGTTTTTCACCAAATTCCAAAAACAGAACCCTAACAAAATATTCTGGATTGACCCCTGTCAATATCCACCAAGACACAACCATCAACAAAGAAAAAATTATAGAAAAATTTACAAAACAGAAAGCAAGGATGCTGAATCTTATCATATAAATAAAGGTATCGTAAATATATTTTACATTTTTTAATTTATTACGGAATATAGTTAATTCTTAAATAGAACTTCAGATAATTAAAAAATGGAAAATTCATTTTGCGGATATTTTTCGTTTTTCAGATTTTCAGAGCCAATTATATTAAACAGTAATCCTCAAAGATAGGTTTGATGTTTGAATACCCTCTAAAAAGGCAACAAACAAGCGTGCTACATTTCTCATTTTGCTTTTTGGTGTTTTGAAGTGGTTCCTTTATTTCATTTCACAACATGTTTCTTTTGGGAAAGAAAAGTATACTCCACGATTTCTTAACTCAATAATATTAGCCAATTTTCTTATTATTAACTTTTACTTCTACCATGCTTTGTTTACATTTTATGCTAAGCTCTTGTGTTGCTGAATTTTATGCGATCTAGTTTTCTTTCAACAAATACTGCTTTTTTTTGAGTTAAAGATCAAAAAATACTTTGAAAATTTAATATTTGTTTCTGTTTTTCTGTTGTTTGTGCAAATTACTTCAGTTTGCAATGAATTCTATTAGCAGCCGTTGGCACAAATTGACTGGCAGAAAAAATAAACGAAAGCTTCTTGCTACTAGTGCCGCTAAGAAACGATGGCAAAAAAAGCGAAGAAGTTGACCACGTTCTTCAACTAGTGTAAATAATGAAAGTGGTAAAGATTTAGTAGCTTAAAACATTCTTCAGAGCCCAAATGCAAGCATGAGAAAACTACTGAAACATGAGATGTCTTGCTGCTCAAAATTATGTGCTGATGAACAAAGACTTGTGGACACTTTTGTTTGTTAATTCAACATGCGATAGCTGCAATGAATGCAGCTTGAATATAAGCACTAAAAGCTCATTTGGGTACAGCTCCAAGTTGGAACTCATTTGCATCAACTGCGGAAAGGATCATGGCTCAACATTTTCAAGCCCTCGCGTTGTGTGAAACTAAGAGAGTCTTCGACATAAACAGGAAACTGGTAGAAGCCGCTTTTAAAATAGGAAAAGGCCATGCAGGGATAGAAATATTTTCAATGGCCCTGGGCAATGGACGAGAAACCCTTCGGCAGTTGCTTGAAGGACTTGTACGAAAACAAAAAAAATATTTGCAATGACATCCTTCAAGTTTCTTGGGACATTGTTCGAGAAAAACACAAGGAGTTCGATCCTTCAATTGATCAAAATACTATCATCGATGTGACTGTTTCGAATGATGGGGCATGGCATAAACATGGGCACACGTTAATCTATGGCATTGGATTTGTCATTGAATTGTGTACAGGGCTAGTGATAGACTTTGAAATCCTTTCTAAGTACTGCTTTGATTGCAACATAAAGGTATTTGGGAACCCGCATCAGAAAGGGATTTCGGAAAAAACACGGTTGATTTCCAGACGTGGAATGATGGGCATAAAACAAATACTGCCAAAATTTTAATGGTTTCTCCTGTACCATGGAAATAGAGGCAGCAAGCATCCTGTGGAAGCAATCGATTTCGAAATGCAACATGCGACACACAACCATGTTGTCAGATGGAGACTCGAAAACATTCCAATCTTTGTCAGAACAAAAAAATTACGGCAGAAAAATACCGATTGAAAAGCAGAAATGTATAAATCATGTAGCAAAACGCCCTCAGAAAAAAGGTTAACGAATGTAGCTCAAAAGGCTATAACTCTTGGTGGGAAAAAAGAGGGAAGTCTGAAAGACGACACAATAAGAAAGCTCACCAATTTTTTTTTTTTTTAAATATATATCTATATTTTTTCTCTATCATTTTTACTTTCCGTATATATGTTCTAATGAATTCAGATGAGTACTTTGTATTTCTCTATTCGTTAATTTGCCCTAAATGTTGTTCCTTGCTCGTCAGGCTGTTTTTTTTACAGCCTTTACTCCCATTTACTTAATCAGGGCTTTTGTTCCGATGTATATACTTGACTTTGTTTATTTCTGTATTTGTGCTCTATATATGTTATATTCGTCTTATGCTATGTCTATTTTTTGTGTATGGTTTGTATTGACTTGATTAAATAAATTGAATTGAAAAAATAAATTGAAGGCTATAAAAGACAATGCTCCGGATGTTGAATGCATGAGAGCAGCGTATATGCATCGCTATTACATTGTTCTTCAATGGATAAATCCCCAAGACACATGAAATGCCGAACAGGTGAGAAATCTTGCTTTTTTATCAATAATCCTTATCGAAGAAAGAAAAGATAAAGTCTCACACGTCTATGAAGATTAAGATGTCAGAAAGTGTATTGACAGAAATAATACGGATTTACCAACGTTTGGCTAGCAATGATTTGCTTTCTTGATGCATATCTGGTATGACTCAGAATGAAAATGAAAGTTTACATAATGTCATTTGGAGCAATTGCCCGAAAGAAACATTTGTTTCTAAAAACCACTTAGAAATAGCTGTTATTGTGAGCATTAGCAGTTTTAATTTCCGAAATATTAAAACTTTGGCCATTGAAAATAAAGAAGGTACTGTACACCCAATTTCAGAACTAATTACTGAACGACGCAATAAACGTCGTGTAAGTAATAGTGTATAAAAATGAGTCATCTTATATAAAGCAACGTATAATGAAAAAGAGTAAGAAAACCGTTAATGATGCAAAAGAAAAGGTCACTTATGGCCAAGATGAATTTTAACTCATTTTCCATTAGCGTTGTGCATATACGAAATAATATTCATGTTAAATAAAAGTTTTCTTTTTCTGAAATAATGTTTCTTGATGTATTTATTTGTTTCAGTTTTCTATCATTTTAGATTCATAGCTTTGGAAATATGAAATTGTGTTTCTTGTCGCATTTGTAATGTTTTCCGTAATTTTTGAACCATAGCATTACAAATATAAAAGTAAAGATGATATACCAAAGTAAGTTTCAATCTATCTTAAAAATTCGTTCATTCGCTATTGATATTTTATGTTATATTGTCATGTTATATGCTTTGACAGCGGTAAAGTACTAATCTATACCTGCATTAATGTAATGCATTTCAATAGAATGAAACACATTCTGCTTTATTGACACAAAGAGACTCATTTGTCCCAAATAGTCAATACTTCATGACACAAGAAATATGCATAATCCATCTCACTCAGAAATATATGTAGCAAACTTTAAAATATGGTCGCCAGACTCTGATACATGCCAAACATGAGTTATATATTGCTATTTTTATCCACATGAAGATTATTATTCAACTTCAACCATTTCAGGCATATTTGTGAGTTGAAACTGCTAATAGAATACAAGTTTGTTACAAATTGTGTTTTTCTCAGTTTAAGTGATTTATCGTGATGTGATAATCCCAAATCAGGCTAGCGTATGAGCTTTTGGTCTACATCCATGAAATTTGTGTATATGTAGCTAAGAGCCCGGGCATTCAATTTTCCAGTCAAATATCTTAATACATTTTTTTTTTGACAAAAAGTAAAAATTGTACTTTTTTTCGTACAAAATCTTTGTATGGCATGTATTACTCAAAACAAATAAACTTTCATCTAAAAGAAGCTTATATCTAATATTTGAATGCATAGAGCACTTTATGAGGCATCGTAAAAACTGTTTATAGGGGAAAATATATAATTACAATAATAACAATGTGCAAACATCATTTTAAACATTTGAGAAATTTTAAGTTTTAATTTAAATTTTAAAAAAATTGATTTTTTTTAGTTCAACATTTTTTTATTGTCCACAATTAAAATTATGCATTTTCCCAAAATTTTATATCAATATATAAATAAATAAATAAAAATAAGTTGCAACATCCACCATCCCCTAACAAATTAGTAAACATTACATAGCATAATTATCAAAAATACAAAGTTATTTTTAATATAGATAGAAGTTACTTATTGTATTACTCAATAAATTGTATAATTTGTGGATGTTTCTTTTCATCTTGATGAAAAGCAACATCTCTTGACATTTTTTAAACACACAGTTCATGCTTCTTCATTTTTTTTTTTTTTTTTTTTTTTATTCTAAGGTTTGGGTTCCATTTTCTGAGATTTGGCTACCGTTTTGTGAGGTTTTGGTAGCCATTGGCTACTAATTCAAAATTTGACTTTTGAGGTACAGTGGAGGGTCAAAATAATACTGATGCATAAAGAAAATAAAAAGAAAAAAAACTATGTCAGAATATATACTTACTTCCCAAACTTTAAGGATCCTGTTATGTATGTTTGCCAATGAGCACAATAAAATAATGTTATTGCTATGAAGCACTGAAAAAACATCCAGTTTGAGTATGCTCCAAGTTTCACAGCTATACATATTCCCAATGATACAAAAACTAAAAAAGAGAGAGAGAGAAAAGTTAATAAAATTCTTACTGCCAAGGACAGAAACCATAGTGAAACTAAAATATGTGAATTGAAAAGAATTTTGTGATTTCATGCATAAAATCATTTAAAAAAGTGCAACATCAGCTTGGAATTTTAGAAACTCTTTTCTTGAACTTTTTTTAACCTGTGCTCTGATGCTTACAAAAATAATTGATTTTTTTCTGTAAAATAAAATTTATCCCCTTTTATTTTTTATTTATTTATTCACTTTTAAACAGCATGAAATGAACTATGCTTTCATTGAGAGGAAAAGAAGGTTTTTATCTTTTGGGTCAAAAGTTTCTTGTTTATCACATTAAATCTGTCTGATCCAATTTTCCATAATCAAAAATTATAGAAGATTACGGTTTCTTTAGACAGCTCATGTTCTTAAGCTATTCATTACCCATTAACCACTTGCCTGATTATCTTGAGTTGCAGGTAATTATTATCCCGAGAAAACTTGGGTGAAACTAATCGATTTTACTCCTATAAATAATTAAAAATTCAACTTGAAACCTACATATTTTATTTGTATTGCTTCATTTTCTTGTATTTCAAAATTAAATTTAAAAAAAAAATGTGTTTTTTTTTTGCAATTTTTCCAAAAAAAATTCGTAAGGGAAGTGGTTAAAAACCCGTTGAAAAAAATTATCTCGATCCAACTCCAACTTATTTGCTGTTTATCACTCACTGCTTCCTTATTTATTTTGTCTTCTATTATTTATTTTTGTTTCAATAACACCACATTTTGTATAACTTTAAAGACTTCTTTTTTGTTTAATCCTGTGCTTTTAATTTTTGTAGACAAAAAAAGATTTTAAACGATTTCTATATCATTTTATTTACAAAATAAAAGACTTTATGACACAGTAAATTATTAATAACGAATGAACAGTAGTTTGTCAATTTTGTTTTTGCAATTTTAGAATGTCAAAAGTAACAACTGTGACCAAACCATTTCCATTGCGGCCAAAGCCCCTCTCCCAATGGATATGGAATTCACAAAATAAAAAAACAAATAATCTTCATAAAATAGAAAAACAAATAAAAAATGCTTATAGAATAGATATACTGCAACTGCAACAATGAAAGTATAAATTCATAATCTTTGAATTGATTTTGATGTTAAACTATGAAAGAAGTGGAACAACATATATGGTTTTAAATATTGAAAAGTGACTATTTTTTAAGCACTTTTACAAGAAGCATAAGCAAAGCACTTTGCTAACCAGGGAACCATACAAGTAGGGTAACCATGGGAAAAAAAATAGAAATAGGTAGTAGGAGAAAGAGCATATTGAGACTTATTTTCACATTAAAAGTTATTGCCCGTGTTATTGCAATTTAAGGTGCTGAAGTTTGCCGAAATTGTAAGAGAAGAGAAAAATTAAAAACTTGGCACAAAATTGAAAGCACTATACGATTTCAGCATGCAAGATATTCATCTTTTTTTTTTTCAAAAATATGCCATCCCTTTGTACATATTCAACAATGTTAAATTTAACAAATTACGGGATAACGTAGGTGAAAATGTACAAACAACCCACATGGGTAAACATTCAATTTGGTATACACACAAGAAAAAATTAATAATTTTGGTTAATAATAAATAAAAATGAAAATATAAATAATATACTAACAAGATATCTATCTGCAAAGCTCATGAAAAATGGCTTCCATCCCTCACTCAAACTCTCTAAATGTTGCATTTTTTGTAAACTTTTGTCACACTTTAAGACCTTATATTTCGGTATTGGGGTGACGAGGGCAAAACATTTACATATCCAGAAAAAAGTTTTACTATGTTCTTTTGATTGTTGCTCATTGATAAAAATTTCATTATTACACTATCAATTTTTTTTCTCATAATAAGTTCTATTTAAAAAAACTAAACGCATAACCAATTAAATAAAAAAATTTGAATTGAAATGTTCCTGTGAAGCATATTACCTGTGGATATTGAATCGCAGCCATGATCGAACAATTCACCAAGAGGCGAACTGGAGCCTGTTCTGCGAGCTTGCTTGCCATCACATGCATCAAGTGATTGATAAACAAAGAGCCCAATAGCACACAAAACAAAAGCCCAGCTTGGTGGCTGTAAAAAAATACATTGTCTGAATTTCTTG
Organism: Uloborus plumipes; assembly: GCA_038373865.1. Taxonomy (NCBI): domain Eukaryota; kingdom Metazoa; phylum Arthropoda; class Arachnida; order Araneae; family Uloboridae; genus Uloborus; species Uloborus plumipes. Next base: position 80,061 of record JAXGGA010004762.1, read on the forward strand.
TAAAGAGCAAAAAATTACAATACAATATATGACTTAAAAAGTGATAAGCTTTGTGCATAAAATAGATAAAAATATGAAACAATGTTTAAAAGCATAAATAAAAGATTAAAAGACAAACATATTTCTGAGGCAACAGCCTATTTCCTCAGTGCCTAGCAAGCAAATAGGATGAAACAGGGTCTGGGAGAGTTATTTAATTAGTCCATTTCTCTCTTTTTCGCATTTCAACTCTCCCAGACCCTGTTTCATCCCATTTACCTGCTAGGCACTGAAGAAAGAGTTTGTCGCCTCCGAAACACGTTTGTCTTTTAAACTTTTAATCTCTTTTTTGTGCTTTTTAAATGTTGTTTCTTGTTTTTATCTTATGACTTATTTTTTTAAAGATTTAACAGCTCTTTAACATATTCTAGACCTCAAAATAACCACTTGCCACACAACAAATAAAGCACTTACTACATGGTGACCAAAATGATGCTAAACCGGCATTTATTTAATAACTAAAACCGGCTACAGCTAACTTTTTACTTATTGAAAAATTTATTTTCAATACAAGTCATTTTTAGTTCCTCACACTTGTGTAATGTAAAAAGAGTCCAAATTAATTTTTAATTTATTTTATTTAAAAGTTTATTCAAACATTCCTGGTGCACAATGTTGCAATTAGGTATCTTATGCCTATAATAATTAACTTTTAGTGTAGTGCCTTATTCTCTTCATTAAAAAATTTTTTTGGTTAAGTGGCAACTTATGGTAAAAAATCTGGTATGGATGCCACACAACTTCCTTTTACGTGTAAATTTCTTTGTAGATGCCTTAGTGTTAAAATAGTGCTATTAGTGAGCAAGATAGCAATTTGAACATTTACACCCCTAGTTTGACACGAAACAATGCAAAAAAAAAATGTTTTACAGTGATTCATTTTCTAAATATTGCCGATTTTAACCTCATTCAGTGGATTTTTTGCAAAATATCGTCAAATTGAACCCAAATTCAAAAAAAATTTTTTCGCGAAATTTGTCGCGAACTTGACGATATGTCCAAATTGGCGTGAAACACTTGGTGACCAAAAGCTTGGCGATATATCGCCAAGTTGTCATGACAATTCATCTGCATTGAAATTAACACTGATTTACCACAAAAAAGAGGTAAAACATCCTCTTGGGAACATTCGAATGCAAACATAAGGGGAGGTGCGCAACTAGACCCCCCACAACGCCTACATACTTAATTAGAAGCTTCTACGGCACATCGTTTTTGAGTTATGCGACATACATACATACGTACATACAGACGTCACCAGAAAAGTCGTCGTAATTAAGTGGGGGGTGGTTGAAAAGGATTTTTCGGCTGTTTATATGTTGGCAAGTACATATGCACGTGCTGACAGGTCAAAAAAATGACTCAACATTCATTCAGGGGTGAGCAAAATCAAAATTTAAACCCAAATTTGAGGAAAAAAATTTTCGCTATCACAATACTTCCTTTACTACGTAAAAAGAAGTAAAAAGTGGCTACTGACTTAAAAAGTATCTACTGGCCACTGTCTCTACAAACTAAAAATTTCAATTTTTCAGGTCTAAAATATTTCATAAAAAAAAACATTATTTTGTCACTCATTTTTAATGCAAAATTTCTTTTATTATATTAGATCAGTAAAATGTAAAATATTTTAATGATATCAAACCAATGAAAAATGATACAACATAAAGAATACTAAGCTTATAAACTTAAAAGCCTTTAGATAAGAAGAAGGCATGCTGTTGCATTAATTATCTGAGTCAACAGATGTAACCTTGATACTACTTTCAGGATTACTGAAGCATATCTGCGTCAGATAAAAACTAATCTTTCAAAGAGAAAAAAAAAGAAAGAACGTAAAACAGAGCAATGTAAATATTGTTTTGTTTATATCAGCTTCATTTGCCTTGTTTTCCTTTTAACAGTAGATAATTGGTCAATTTATAAATAAAATGAATGAATGCAGGAAAAGTATGGGAGCTTTTAATGTTAAATTCCTGTTAGTTAATTTCTAACATAAAATAATTTCAGCTTTATAAATATCAATTCATGAAAAATTTATAACAAACTGATTCTCAGCTTCTGCCTTGTCCTATTTTTGAACATCTGTATGGGTGTCTAGTGGAGCTAACTATTTGTTCAATTCTTTTAACTTTTTGAACAGTGTAAATAACATTATTGCTAAGTACGTAATGAGTCATAAAAATAAAAGATAGCAAGAATAAATAGGTTTCATTTGCATCGGAGCTCACAAAAGTTCAGCTCTTGCACTTTTCATCCTTATGTTCACCTTAATGCATTACATAAAATTCAGGCTGTTTAAAGGTTAAAAAATGCTCGGAAGACTATATTGCTGCCATGCCTAAGACACTTACAGTTAAAGTAATAACAGTAATACAGTTAAAGTAACTTACAGTAAAGTATTTCTGTTTTTCTCTGTGAATTTTAATTAAAATTCATTCAGAAGTTTTTGCCTGAAAGAGTCACAAAAATCCATCCATACACCTCTACAAACTTTCATGCATATAATGGTAGTAATATTAGGCAGTTTTTGGTTCCAAAAACGGCGTTAGCAGAAAAATCGTCAAGAAAGTCATTAAAAGCCTAGCAAGCTTCATATTAAAATGGATAATAAGTAACAGCGCAATCGTAAGTACCCCCCAAAAAGAGTCTGATAAGTAAGTGACCATTAGAGCAAAAAAACAAACAAACAAATAAAAATGAAACAAAATGCCTTTAAGTTGTATTTAAAGTTCTATCAAAGTGGAAAATAAACTGCCAAATCAATTTATTAGTTGCCAAACATTCTCCAAGTAATCACGTTGCCGTTACTCTAAGACATATCTACATAACTTGCGAAAATAATTAATGCAGGAAACAATCTACTAATGAAGGAATTAAATTTATTCTAAAAAATAATATTTGTTCGTTGTAATGTACAATTAAAAACATGTTGGTTAGGGATAAATATTCTGCTTATTATAAAGACTAAGCTACACCACGTTTTAAATACAAAGCATGTTACTTTGTGATTTGATTTCAGAAAAGCCTTGAAAATTTGATACGAATATCAGAAATCATGTACCCTGTTCTAGCTGTCGACAGGGAGTTGAGTTGATACATTAAATACTAAATTGGATTTATGAAAGCCTTCGGATTTATGGGGAAAATGTACCTCAAATTAGAATGAAGAAAGCGCTACCAATCGAACCTTTTCGAATATCGTTATAAATTACAGCCTATGTGTTATTCTGATGTATAAGCTACATTACGGTAAAAGTTTCATTAAAATCCATTCAGTAGTTTTTGCGTGAAAGAGGAACAAACATACATCCATCCATCCAAACATCCAAACTTTCGCATTTATAATAGTAGTAAGATATTAATGCATAATTAATATAATATTATTTAGTAATCCAATTCTTTTCTATTTCCTACTGATAAAATTATTGGCAGTATAACAAATTTAATATAGATTAAAATTGCCAAGTGAAATATTAAACATTGATCAGAAAAAAATGTCAACATCCAATTAAATATAACCAATATCGATGTAAGTTAAGTAGGTTTTGCATAAAATGTATGTTTAGATATAAAAAATGAAAAAAACTTTAATTGGAGGTCTATATATTATAATAATGAAATAAGAAAATAAACAACAGTAATTGGAAGATACATTTGCTATTTTAAATATTTAGTTTGTACTGATTGAAAATATCACCAAAATATCTGGTATACATCAAAATTTCGGATGTTTTTGGTTTCAAAATATAATTTTGAATTCTTTATTAAATATACATACTTATCTTTAAATGTATTTGCATTTACTTTAAGCAAAATTCAGAAAGTCCCAGCAGTATAAATATACAGGTTATATGCAATACAAGTGGCAGGTGCACTTGTTTTACTTTTATTTATTTGTTTTTCATAATTAATAGTACATTTAGTACTTATGGAAGGGTGCTTTAGGAAAATTTTAAATCCCAAGTAGATGTCTTAGTTTTGAATCACAGAAGTTTGGGACCCACTGTTCTAAAAGAATGAATGAGATCTCCAACATAGAACATTAAATTCACTTGCATAGACATTTTTATTTTCTCACAAAAATCAGATGAGCATGAAACTATCAAAACAATTTATACAATAATTATCATTTAAACTAAAATTTGCTTAAAATATTGAATTTAATATAATCTTAAGAGTTCAGTTGCAAGGTATTTGTTGAAAAACATAAAAGTGGAGTAAAAATGGAAACCTTTAACATCGTACATACCTCTTGTTGAGCGTCTGGACTGTAATACACTAAAATTAGAGTCGTTGTAATAGTTATAATAAGGCCATTAATGGTCATTAAATTAGGTGCTAACCATAAGGGTAATTTAGTAACCAACCAGTTCCAGTAGGGTTGTAAAACTGGATCCAAAAGAGTAGATCCACAACTATTGTATTTATGTTCACTCAGTCTTTTTAACTGAGCAGGAGTCATTATGTCATTGCTGCTGAATATCATATCTTTTATTTAACGAGTTAAAAAAAAAAAAAAAAACACTCGACGAACACAGCACTTTTGCTTATTTAAATAAAAAACACGAGTTGAACACACATATGTAACACATCCACAAACCGCGTCCACACGTTCAAAACAAATTTACTTATGAGTAACGGAAGTAAGTCTAAAG